>WURT03430353.1:0-22689 GCA_009936505.3 Holothuria glaberrima
CGGCTACAGACGCGCGTTGTTGGTTGGATCGATGCACGAGATTTGAACGTGGCCTTGTTAGGTCATGTCACTATATATATATATATATATATATATATGTATATAACAACACATTCCTTACCCTAATTTAATGCATAGGACGGTCTCGAAGAGTACAGTTGCATGTGAAAGCCATGCAAAGCTGTAACTTATACTTTCTTACAGAATTGCAGCCTATTATTCTGTTTTGTTATAGCCTAGAGCCAATGTTTATAATCATGATTGCAACGCTATAGACTGCAAGAACTGAGAGTGGTATAGTAAAAATTTGATATTATGTTTTCAGTAGCCAAGTTGTACGAAAAACAAACATTCGGCAGTATTTATGTCAGATTGACACCACTGTGAATGATCCCCATGGCCTTTGGAAAACAAAACTTCACAAAAGTTGCTCATTTTAACCGAAAACACTCTAAAGTCATACAAGGGTTACAAGAAGCACGCCTACGAACTAAAATTTTATAAAAGACACAGTGTTCTCCACAATGGAGAGAAAGAAAATTTGACCAACCCAGGCTAGACAAGACGGCTTTGAACTAGCTTTAGTTTTTTGTGTCTGGCTAACTTCATCAAAACCGCTCAGCTATGGTGCGTGACCTTAAAAGTTTAACGAAATATCTGAACAAAATTTACGGGGAAAATGTCGAGTGGAGTCAATAGTAATGAGGAAGGGGACTATCTGTATTTAAATCACAATGGTTGTGATGGCACCTCATTTCGTAATTATTTCGCAATGCATACGTGAAAAGTGTTCATGCAGCTTTAACCCGAAACAATAAGGCGCATGTGCCGTTTTCCACACCCCTCCAGTCCTGATGAATCCACTGCAATTCCCTTTGTTGAATAGAATGGAAAAGAGTGCAACGATCATAAACTAATGAAATTAAAGGTGTGACATGCCACCAACAAGACCTGTTTCACTCGACAGTTAAAGAATTCAGTTCTCTAATGAAAGATCCGTTGGAATTATTTCAATATCTTTTACCGTTTTCTCAAAGAATACGTCTTCAAAGTTCAATGGTTTCTGAAGAAACTCATTGCCTATGCAAAATTATGACGTGGAGTGTTGCACAATGATAAGATTTCTTTTGTTTACCCTATATAAATTATCTCTTAACTACTGATCAGACAGATTATAGTTTGTTGAGTGATATCAATGTTTCTGAAGGAAAGAATTTTAACTTTCATAATGAACCCCTCACGGGATAACAGTGCTACTGGTGGCAATATCATGCGTTAACACTATGTGTCAGTTTCATGTTTAAACCGTTACCAGAAACCATGCATCTCCTTGATCATATCAATCTAAGTATAACGTTTTATAAGAATGGTTCACCAGTGTTAAACATCTAGGAGTGGCAGAAAAGAATCTAAATTTTACTCGTCTTGTACATGACCCGAATATGTATCTGATATCACTTTTATACTACGTACTTTAATTGCTACAGTTCGAGCGCCCTCCATTCATCCCAAGATACTGGGTGCGTTTTAGCGACTGTTAGCAGGCGTCGCCTAGTTCTAACAGAACTAACAACCAGTTGAGGTTGTTAGTTTTTTTTAGATGATCACATGACTGATTACCATGGCGAGTGCTTCATACGGAAGATGTCACAATAGACCTGACAATCAAAAACTATCACGAATGGTTGACTAAAACGCACCCACCGTTAGTAACAAACGGAAAACTCCACATTCCAGTCGACAAGCGTCTTCTTCTTTTTATCAAAACTTGTGATGAGTACAAACTTTACTAACTTCTTGGCCAAAATTAGACCTTATTCCGCCTCAAAGTGTTCGTGAAATCCCGTTTCAGTTATAAACAGGGAGGTGACATTAGCTCCTGTTCCAACTAGGAGACTGATCACTGTGTAGAAGTTCCAGGTACGTGTTTGACGGGTACCATTATTCAATTTTAAAGTTTAGCCTAATATTTTGTTGCAACAAAGCCTCAACTCGCCTTTGTACTTTGAATATTCAAAGGAATGCTTTATGTATAACTTTGTGCAGAAATAATAAACTTATTATAAATTACTACGAATAAGATCTCTCACTGGCTAGCAACCCAAAGTAATTGTGGAAATATTTTTCAAAGAACTGTTATTAAGAACCACATGCCTGCAAATCACCTGCCCACTGACAAGAGGCTTTAAAAGAGTCAATATTATATTTCTGTTATGTTTGACAAAAGTTTTATAGAAAGTCTAACGAAGATACCGACTTCAGCATTAGCCAAACGTTTCTGAAAACTTTATTTCAGACAAAACAATTTGCTGGGTATACCAATATCAGATACATTGAAGCCTGTCTGAGCACTCACACTAGTAAATAACAACACGAAAATGACTTTGAATTTAACATGTAGTGCTGGAGGGCTGAAAACCCAGGCCGAACTGTGAGAGGCTGCGGAGAAGAGGGGATGTCATCCGGGGTCAATAAGGTTACCAGAGAAGAGGGGCACCAACGACTTCCACAGTAGGGAGAGTTAATGAATTTCCATGCTGCCAGCAATCAAGTTTTCTTAATTTGTCAATGGCATAATTTACACTTAGCTCGTAACACAAGAATGTACTTGAAACATTTCCACAGCTATCTGAACGACTTACACTTACAACGACGTGACTCGCTACCGGGGCGGAACAAGACCCAGGCGGGTGCTTTTGTATTGTGAATTACCTTGGGGACCATACCTGATAGCGTTTTTCCTTCTTTATAAAAATTCTTCATCTGAAAGCCACTGGGCTTCTTAATTCTCAAACCAACACATAGAGGGAAGGAGGAGGGGTAGTCAGTGTCCCGATACTGAAGCCTCAGCACCTAACCATCTTTAGGTTAAAAATAAGAGAAATATTGAGTTTTACAATGCGCCATCATGGCCTACAACGAAAGTATCTAAAACATTCAGTCTAACCAAAAGAACTCCAACAAACCTTTATCTTGTTAAACCATGATGCGTCGCAAGAGTTTTGGATGTTACATAACTTAAAATTTTGAAAGTTTAAGCTTACAGAAAAATTAACAATAAAAAGAAATAAACGAAAGTAAGCGAATCAAGAGAAATTATGAGGGATTTTTTAATATTATGGTAAATCTCCAATGTAAAATAAAGGAAACGATTAGTTTTAAACACCTTAGAATTGCCAGAATTTTTTCTCGGCGCGCTTTTCCCGTAGTGTAAACTTACTAATACAGTGGCGGAGCTCAAAGGTTGGGAGGCAAGGGGCAATGATGAAAAAAAATTGTTTGGTACCTCAATTAAACATCCATACAAAATTCCCAGCCCCAATTTTGTGACATGAAACTGTGAAGTAAGGGTCATTGACAGTGCTAAATGTTCGTCATTACACGCACACTGGTTCTTGCATACACAGTTCAGAAACTTACCAGTGTAAACGGAAGCGCTATTTTCATGAATTTTTCAGCGTGCTTCGCGTGAACACAACATAAACTGAAAAATATCACATTAGGACTGCTGTTCGTAGGAAAGCTTTTGTGGAATTGCTAAGTTATTTCATCTTGTACAGGATAGCTTGAGTGAGTTACTAATCCTTATACCCTTGCAACCCCTCTCGCTGTTCACTTTCCCCACCAACTACCACCATCTTCATCAAGTTGAATGACGGCTACTATCTTTAATTTGCAATCATCATTAAAAAGATTTAAAAAAAATATTTCAAATTTTACCTGTGGGACGGAGGATATTCTCTATAAATGGTCCAGAATGGCCGCAAAAGCCATCGAATTTACGAAAATTCTCATGGAGGACCCCACGGTTCCAAGCCTCCCGCTACCCGCCCCCGGGACTCACAGTTAAAGGTTTCGCCGGCCGTACATTACGAAGACATAGCCTCAAATGAAAATTGCCTCCCTGGCATTTTTAAGGCAGATGCCCATGGTCATGTCTCTGTAAGAATTACCCATAACAACAATTCACTGATTTTGGAAAGTATTATATACCTATAATTCTCAAACTTTGATCATCCTATACTTAATTATGCTTTGACCTGGACTTTCGGAATTGTCTTATATTTCACGGAAATGAAAAACTTGATGGGTCCCTTGTCCCAGACCATTGACAAAATGAAACATAAAAGAAAGAATAAGTCCCTAGGGAAAGTAGAAGAGCCTTTTCTGTAATGAATAATATTTCATTTAAAAAAATAAGAAAAACAACATGCAAGCTACAGTAAAATGTTTTAAATTATGCCATTCTCTTCCCTCCACTTCGCATCCATCCGTTTTAAATACTGTATCATTTTTTCTTCTTGTAGAACATGTTGCGTGCTTCATAGCTTCGTACTAATTCTTCCATTTTATCACCCTAACCCCTCACAAGGGAAACCTCTTCATCATATAAATGACCAGCTATTTTGAGTAAGGTTATTGTTATCGTGGTCAACATGTTTATCTGTTATAGCACATGAGAACAGTTTTAAGGTAGCCAAATGCTTCATTCCAATGACTTCAATACTGCAAATGGCTCAGGGCTTACCAGGTCCGTTGATCTCTGTACTGCACCTATGGCGGGCCCCTGTGGTGGGCCCCTGGACCGCACGCCTCTAAACGGCATTTTCAGGTCCCGTTTGGTGTTAGCCTCCCTTTCCACTCTCAAATTTCTTATTCCGCCATTCTCAGTATAATATGTAAAGTTTAGATCTGCTTTTCGTGGTTCGTAAGCAGCTTTAGCCGTCTTCGTGAGCACAAATATACTTTCGCCAACAATGGCTTAAACAATTTCACCGGGCTTATCTTTATGATCCTAATGGCATTTTCTTATGCACAAAAGTGACAGTACTTCCACGTGTTATGTATGCTTGTCCCACATGCAAAATATGGGCCTAATTTTGACATTTTGTAATATTGATAATGATTATTCAGTAACATACAAGTGTCCTGGATTGGAAAGAAATTGCTCATCATGACAGCAATGATCTATTTCGCGAATATATTATTCTCTTAAACTATACGGCTTCATCTAGAGGTCATGAGCCAATGCGTTCGGAACCGCTAGGATGGGGGGGGGGGGGCTCACAACTAGTTTTGCCCGAATCTCAGAGCCTTTTTAAAGTAATTTCGCCCACATTCCAGTGCAGATTCTGCCCGAATCTTTCGCCGTTTTTGTTAGGGGGTGGAGGGGAGCGGAGGGAGACAGTGCCCCAACCCCGTCTCATACGGATATGAGCACGAGGCTTACCTCATCCCCATACATTATGCAATGTGTAGCGATATGTAATACTGGTATTCACCTAAAATGAAAAATATGAAACCATGTGTGTGTTGGTTTCTACCAGAGCATGAAAATTTGTACATGCGTAATTGATAACACCATAGGTTAAAGGTCAAGAATCAAATGTTAAATTTGCTAAAAAAAATGGTTTTTTGCCAATATGTGCCTATTGGTGAGTTAAAAGTAATACGATCACGTTATAAGTTAAGACTGATTTTAAAAAATATAGCTTTTTGGTTGCTAAGGATGGGGATAGAAGGTCAATGCGAAGGTCAAAGGTCAAATTTGCCTAAACTTTGAGAAAAGGTGTGTCGCAAACTCCTCCGAAAACGTGAGTCCTATAAACTTCAAACTCGGTTGATAGGTATCTCAACATAAGAACCTGTGGATGCAGAATTGATTACGTCATAGGTAAGAGGTCAAATTGGCTCAAAATATTTTTTGCATTTATATGCTCTATCAGTATGTTAGAGAGAGTCATTCAACCACAATATATGTTGAGCCCGATAAATCAAAATTTTAAATAGTTCTCCTTGGTTGCTGAGGGTCGGGTTAAGGTCAAAGTTGCCTAAATTTTGCAAAAAAAAAAAAGTGTGTCCCGAACTCTTCTCAAATCGTAAGTTTGATCAAATTCATGTTGCTGGTAGATATCTGCCCATAAACACTTTTGCATGGGTAATCACTGTCTAAGGTAAAAGAAATCAAGAGGTCAAATGTTAAATGAGCTAAACTTGGTTTAAACCCATTATCTGAGTGCATACTAGTATCTAAGAAAAGTTCATAAAACACATATGAGACATATCTTAAATTGTGCATACATACTGATTGCTGAAGGTGGAGATGGAAGTATAAACGACCTAAAGGGGACCTTTCGTCATGATTTGCCTGTCAGTATGTTTAGAAATTTTACTAACTACAAGGAATGTGGTGAGTATGGAGAGAGGAGACTCGCAACTCCATAGATTGCCTTCTTGTTGACATTGCAAAGCAAAATTTATCTCCGCGATTCCGCGAAGAACTGTTTCACGAATCTCCTTAACACTGCAGTGCTGTAACTGCTGTTACTTACTACACACCATGGCACATTCTACTTGGAGAAGTTATTTACTTGATTCAAAGTTGTATGCACATAGTCGGACAAAGTGATGAAGGGGAAGGTTGAGATTGCTTCCGGGGGGGGGGGCGAGATATGGTCACTCAAATGTAATTTGGCAATAGAAATGTTTGTTTTCAAACATTTTGTACAAAGAGAGAGCCCCTGTCCCTCCCCTTGATCACGGGTATGCGAATTTGGTAGAAGCAAACCTGAAACTGAATTTTGGAAAGGAAAGCGACTATTCTTGCAAAGGCAGATGAACTTTACCTCTGTAAAACTCGTTGTTATGGAAACAGCATGTCAAGATCATACACCCAGAAAAAAATTTCGGCGTATGTTTCATTAGTCACAATATTCATTGAGAAATTCAGTGCAAAAAGGTTCCTCCACGCTCAGTAATTATGAGCCAAAGGTATCATCTATTCAATGAACTTATTTTGACTGCCTCGTTATCGCCTGAACAAGCTTTCTCTACAGTCCCAACAGTTAGAGTCAACTTACCAAAACAGCTTTTGTAATGTGTTAGTTAGTTCTTTAGATGAGGTTTTACGGCTCAGGCCTTTGTAATGTGAAAAACTGAGTTAACGGGATGTAGGTTTTCTTTACTGGTTCAATGCATTTTAATATATAATGGACCCATACATAAAGTAACAAAACTAGTGCTATGTATAGTATTATAATAAAAACTTGTCATGTAATGAGCCATCACCCTTTTTTCAAGGACGCCATTAATTGTCTTGTCAATTCTTGTAACCATACATAAAGTAACAAAACTAATGCTATGTATAGTATTATAATAAAAACTTGTCATATATAATGATCCGTCACCCTTTTTCAAGGATGCCATTAATTGTCTTGTCAATTCTTGTAACAAGACCCTCAGGCTATGTTTAAGGTTGTATAGACTCTAAAGAAAGAATGTTAGACAATCAGAACTTTCTTTCAAATCACCGAAAACTGTGAGTATAATTAGAATTGTTTTTGTTCTCTTCTGAGTGATCACTTGGCACCGAGCACACGTATCCGTATGAGATGTACCGTAAGTCATGCACATCTCTAAACACTTCTAATTGGTCACTTCAAAGACACCTTTAATAAATATCCATGTTCGTTGCATGATTCGAAGTGACCGCTCAAACAAGCCTGCAGGTATTCCATCGTAATTAGAACTTAAACATGAATTATCTTTGCAGGGAATGATTTGATTCCGAGAATTTTGTATTTTAACAATTGATTTAGAATAGGCCCCCTCTCTCATTACCTAACTAATTTCTTGTAATTCGTTGCGACATTAAAATCATCACATTAATCAGATCATGTTCATATCTTGTGAACATTATTTCTGTGAACTATGTGTAACTTTCAAGTTTTCATACCAATTTAAAACTGTAATCCTATTCATGTTTCTTTTCACCAGGCATGTGGTTATACACCTCGAGGAATTTCCGCTTCGTTGCAGTGGCGGAACCAAGGGGGGGGGGAGCGACTGGGGAAAGGGGGAATTTTCCCTCAGTCAGAACCTTTGCCCCAGATACCCCTTGAAGGATGCTTTGTTGTCAAGCTGTCTTTGATTTTGTTAATGTCCGGAGGTTTCTAGTCACCCATAACGACGCTTTTGTGCCAGTTGATTCAATCACTCATGTTGGAATTTTCGCTTGGCTACAGAGGTGCCACCATAAGGAGGGAACTGGGGGAATGGGGACATTTTCCCAGTGAGAACCTTTTTCCCTCAGATACCCCTATGGGGGATGCTTGGTTGTCAAGCTGTCTTTGATTTTACCTGTTTGTGGCCGGTGGATTGAATCAACTGGCACAAATGAGTGATTGAACCAACTGGCACAAATGCGTCTTTGGGGCACAAATGAGTGATTGAACCAATTAGCACAAATGCGTCGTTGGGGGTGACTAGAAACCACCGGCCATAAGCAGGTTAAATCAAAGACGGGTAGATGCCATGTCACATTTCTCAAAGAGTATAGAGTTTCATATATAAAGTGTTATCCCCTTTTTCTTAGAGAGCACTCCTTGACTTACTCCCAGCCAAAGTATGAAGAAAATCCCTAAAAAAGATAATTTATAAAGACATAATCTGTTCAAGGCTTTGCACAATTTTGTACCTTAGCTACAATCCTCGACAAAAGTACATGGGACAGACCCCGCTCCCGCTCAATGTTGAAGTCTCAGAACACGTTGGGCTGTCGCAACATTGAACAGGGGAATGGGTATGCAGATAGGGGGATGGTGATCTCACTATGGCTTGTTTTGCTTTTTTTGTCCCATCATTTTTGTTGAGGATTGTAGGCCTTAGGTATGCACCCCTCCCCGGATGGCACTCATGCACAGGTGAAAAATGAAGGATCCTCCCGGGTATCAACTATGTGTAGGCACGCCACTTGGTGATCCGCTCAGCAAGTGTCATCAACTGCCCCTTAGAGATTTCGCCCAGGCTACGGCCCGGTACCGGTATATATATATATACTGTACAATGTGTACTCTTGTTTCCAGTAATTTCACTGTTCGGGCTTACGCCCCTTCAGTGACAGATTAATGTTTCTTTTCAAGTGGCCATTTGAATTATTAGAGCTACTTCAGTGGGGCAAGGAGGGATGGGTTTAAAGTCAAGGGTGTGTGAGACCCAAACTAAAGTTTGGAGGAGAATGGCAAAAAACTCGTGAGAAAAAACATAGTGCATCACCATGAGTAGGGAACACTAAAAAACATGAGCTGGAGTGGGGTGAGATGGAGACTAATACCGGTAGAAAACCCAAGGGAAAACCCCCTAGTCCAAGTAAAGTTACAAAGGGACCCACCCTCCGGCCGCCCCGTTTCACTCTGTTAGCCAGTTATGAAAATCACAGGGGCTCTAGCCAGAGGTGCTTAGGCCTATCCTATGGGCCCCCTCCCACCTCCCTCTGTAATTAGTTCCAACTCATCACAATCATTGATTTCAAGGATATCTAGTGGGGATTTAACTTTATTCTTATTTAAGTAAGTGGTGTGATAGGAAAGAATTGTATTTTGTATTAGGAGGTCAATACTAATTAACTTTTTTAATTGGTTGGAGAGTTTAAAGTTTTAAGTCTTTCATAGAGGGGAGGTAAGTTAGAAGCATTAAGGACTAAGGTTTTTGAAATATTGCTTGGGAATTTTTGAGCTTTTCTAAGGGCAAGAGTTTGGAAATTTTCAAGTTTTTGGATTACTGAGGAGGGGGGAGGAGAGGAAGGAGATGCTTCCATACTCCAAAATAGGTCGAATTAAAGTTTTGTAAATAAGGATGTTGGTTTTTATTGATACGGCATTATTCCTGAAAATTGAATTAAGGGAATTTAGTCTAGCCCAAGCTGTACCAATTATTTTTTAATGTGGGTGTCGAGGTTGAGTTTATCGTCAAGAGTTTATTTCTAGGAAATCGGCGTTCTTAGTGTGGGGGATAGTATCACCTAAGAAGGTTATGATCGAAGTAATAGGAATATGACAATTTATAGAGTACTTGAAAATTACATATTTTGATTTTAGGGGGTTAATTTGATTATCCATGTACAACACCAATTTTCAGTTCTATTGAGGGACCTTTGCAAGTTGTTTTGGTTAATCTTTACATTGGAGGATGTGAACCATAAAGCAATATAATCAGTACATTGGGCTAGATCAGTATTGTAGTCGGGGCTGGTTGGGATATCGTTAACGTAAATAATGTAGAGAATTGGGCTGAGAATAGAGCCTTGGGGTGCCAGCGTAAAGGCTAATGGTGCGGGAGTAAGTGTGTCTCTGTTTTCTTGCATTAATACAAACGGTTAGCAGGTCTCGGTCTCTGTCTCGGAAAAGCCGGCCTCGGATACAACACTGGTATTTAGCCAATTAATATAGGCCTACGCCAGCACTTTGATACAGTCGCACGTACGTCTGAACGCTTAAGAATACTTAAGACAAAGCAGCACCGTTTTGCATGAAACTAGGCCTTACATGTCACCAACGCCGCTAAGCACCCCCTCAGGTTGGCACTCATGGACAATTGAAAAAAAGGACGGGTCAAATATCTACGCCTGTTGGTGCTCGGCTTACATAGTACTGAAATGAACTTTCCCCAAAAATTTCGCTCAGGCAAAACCCTGATGCCAATTGGAGTGAAGTCACAAATTGTATTCAGAACTACAAGGCTATTTCTAAATCTGTTGGCTTCCGGGGGGGGGGGGTGGTACTACAGACCCTTCAAGAAAGTTCTTACACAGTTCGTAGGTAATTTGACCAATGCATGAAAAGTCGCAAATGTTAGAGAATCCCTCCGCAGACTTTCAGGATGTGTCTGCCATTATGATGTCTCCTTCACATCAATTGCCATTAGCCTGAAATTGATCGGACTCAATGTTTAAAGGAGTACGCTTCACTTTTTTCCTGCAAAATTTAGCCAACACAAAAGTATTTCAAAATTTGCCTCATAATTCTCTACATATCTTGTGCTTTATAGCCTTTTCAAACATGTTAAGCAGATAGCCCAATGGATAAAACTAATTTTTAGGGTATCTTCATTAGTGATCTGTTACTTTGACCTATGACGTCATCAATTAATTATCAGCACGTTTACTATCCCGTCCTTTCATAAAGTTTGCATTTGATAGGACTTACTGTTTAGGAGGAATTTGCGACCTGCTTTTATGATTCCTCTTTCTCCCATGTACACACCAACATACTCACGAACAGACACGCTCAAGCAGTGGCACTCACAAACACTTTCACATTTCTGATTACCGCATGAAGTAAAATGTCTGGCACCGCTTGTATTACATGTGAAGAGTCAAAATAGGCTAAAGAGCTACAACAAACGTGCATTATCATGGCTTATACTGTTTCCGAGAAACGGTTTTCTGAAGCAGTTTGTAAAGAAATTAATGAAAAAAAGGAAGCCAGTCTGCTGCCCAACAGTCATCTACCTATCACATATCGGCATTCACTTGTGATTGACCAATTCGAGAAAGGCTCATGCACATTTACAGGTCCAGTTTGAATTTGTCCTCCTGTACGGTCAATGTAAACCTCTATACTTATCACAATTGAGGGCGCTCATAAGAATTGAGGCTTTGGAATCGTGACTGTGAAACGGTCATTGCATGTGTAGCGTGTTTACACATGCATAGTACAACCCTCCATGCAATTGTCGTTGACCAACCCGGGAATGGCTTACACATATTTAGATGCAGCTGGAAATTTTCCCCTGTTAATGTTAATCAAAACACCAGGTCTTATCACAAATTTAAGAAGCTCGAAATGATGTAGGCTTTGGGGCCATGACTGTGGTCCATTTATGTACCATTTGTGCATGGTGTGTACATTCTCAAAAGAAAATATTTGTAACGTTATAGTTTGGCCATCTTTATTTTATCTCTTCGTAAAGAGGATGAGGTATTTTAGACACTGCCAGTTGAGCAACTGACGTCAAAGGTCACGTGACAGAAGGGCAAATGTGCATTTTTGTGTCAAAGCTGCTAAACGGCTGGACGGATTTTCTTTAAACTTGGTGGAGAGATGTCCAAAGGTGGGAAATTGAGTCTCGTACCAGTAGTCCCCCGAAGTAAAGGTAAATGTTCAGAGTTCAAAGGCGTAGAAATCGTTCTTCCGTATGTATTAAAATGGTGACGTGAGTAGACATTTGGGACAGTTATCACATTGAATGAGATGTGCAACTCCATGGATTGCATTCTTGTTTCAGAAAATTAAGATCCACATGCATTTGTTAAAATAATTAAGATAAAATAACTTTTTTTGATAGAAGGTCAAAAGTAAATGTAGCAACTGCTAAATGTAACAAAGAGTAAAACATCCTCTAAAGGGTGACTTTTTTCCAAATGGTCTCATTCTCCTCTTTAAGTTTAAAGTTGGATTTCCTATGACCTCCCGCTAAACATGCAGTCTCATTGCAAGAGGTATGCTAAAACTGCTAAAACCAGGGAGGTGATATTAGAAATCACCTCCCTGACGTATCCAAGTCAGTCCAAGTAACCAGGGAGGTGATATCAGAGGTCTAATATCACCTCCCTGAAGTTACCTACTGTATTTCAAGTAGGAAGCTATTTCAACTGGCCTACAATGCAGAAGAGAATCTTGGATCAAGACCTTAGTAAAATTTCCGCTTTTAGCGTTTTTATTTCAAAATGAGGGCGCTTGTCAACTAGACTGTACGTACTCGAGGATTTCGTTCATTACGTAGTATTGAACAGAAATTTGAAGATGTAGAGGGCGTCTTCACATTAATTCCCTATGAACGTGGTACTGTGTACAACTAATACTACGGTCTTGAGCAAGACTATGCAGGAGAATACCAAATGACTGAAGATCTGCTGGACGGAAAATCTACTTAGGATTAAGGTTTGGGTTATAAAGGTTAGGATTAAGGTTAAGAATAGAGTGAGCCTAGTGTTAACAATTATTGCTCCAACATATGACCAGGGAGTTGTGACAGCCCTTTACTCTCGGTCGCTTTAGTGTCTTAAGTTTCTTAAGTCGTTCCAAAGTAAACTCAGGGATCAAATTTCCAACAATAACCTCTAAGCAAATTGATTTTATGTTATCTCCATACATGTAATGTATGGGGAAATGAGATAGTTAACTTCACCTCACATTTTAGAAACGTGTGTGTCTGACTAAGTTGCTTGTATGTGTGTCTGTGTGTGCGAACAAAAAAGTGTCGTCGCGAAATCCCCCTAAAATTGTAAGTCAAGTTCAAACTACGTAGGTGGGTACCTGACCAGGGCGTAATAATGAGCTTGGGGGCCCCGGCTATGGGCCCAAATGACCCCCGATTAGTAGGTCCAAGGTCCAAGGATTTACGCAGGATCAATGGAGGGGGTCTTGGTTTAGAACATTTGAATGACCATTCACACATTGTTTCCAGCTGACAAACATGTTAGGTTAGCTTGTCCTTAAATCTAAATTACATTCAATTCCGGGTGCGAATTTGAGCAGATTTTGTCCTGCGATGTTTCCAATAGTGTTTGTACGGATATATGTGAATGTGCCGATTTTGCTTGTAACGGGAGACGAGCGAATTCAACGGAAAAATGAGGCCTTTCTGAATCTGAAGCGAAATTGACTGCGCTATATCACTATAACAGTACTTTTTCCAAAGTCCCCTTGACTCTCTGGCGAAGAGCCAGGGGGCGAAACCAAACGATACTCCCGAAGGAGTAGTTCTGCTCCCCATAGGAGCTACGTCCCCGAAAGGACTACAAACTCAACTGAACAACCTCTCGACCTTCAGACCTCTACATCATTGGTCTGTCATGGGTGTTCCCGTTCTAGACTGGCTGTAAAGAACAGCTGTACTACACATTATCTTAGCCAAAACTTTAACAAGTATCGGTCAGCTTTCAAATCGTTTCTGATTCAGTCGGTGCAAAAACAAGGAGATTTGGAGGAGCCTATGATCATGATGTCCGTATTCCTTATCACGTGAAAAACGTGTGTATTGTCTTGTTCAGTCTTGGATAAGTTTTCTTTCCCAGTTAAAACAAGCCCTCCCTGTCCAAATAAGTACCCTTTTTCTGTACATCAGTGGAGCAGTGCCGCCTCTTGGTCGGGGCCCCGGCTCAGCACGGTCCGAGCCCATAGGAGTGACGCTACTTTGCCTGCCGATGAAAACTTGTGCATGCATTATTATCACGTCACAGGTTAAATGTAAATGTAATTTGCCTATCAGTAGGTTAGAAAAAGTAAAAAAGCGACGTGATAGGCTAGGACTGAGGAGATAAGTTCATGGTCGTCGATTTTTTTGGGGGGGAGGGGGGAGGGACATGTCTCCTCCACTATTTGAGAGGAGGTGACACTAAGACAATTGTCCCCCACTTTTTGTCACCTGAAACTAAAAAGTAAGGTAACCAAACTTCTACATGTAGGCGAGTAGTGGTGAAGACACAGATATGCTCAGAAAGTATTCCACGTGGCTCTTTATCAGGTCCGTATAGACAGTAAGTTTTGTCACAATTCTTTCTATAACTTCAAAAAGTTTTTGAGGGCTACCCGCGCTTCCATCTTCAGTTCTATCTAGCTATAACGCCCGCCATTTCAAATATACTGGATTTATTTAACGTTAAAGGTTCCACAAATATTGTAGTCGTGATTCTAGAGAAACATAAAAATGCAACTTTGCGAAGATGTAACCTCTCTTCCCTATCTTTTGGAAGATTCTTTCTTCAACCTCACCATCGTGGCCAACGTATGTTGTAAGAAAAAAAAAGATTTTTCAGTTTCGTCTGGGAGCCTTAATAGGTAAGATGATGAATGTACTCCCCGACGGAGACCATGCAGTCGCCCCATTAAATTTCTTGGCTTGCCCTTGAGTAGGGCAGATTTTTGAATAAAAACCCAAATTTTTTCAACTTTTCTTAATGAAAACAAAATTATGAAATTTCAATGTAACCCCAGTTTTCTAGGCCCGCTTCGCGCGCCTTATATTTTGAAGTCGTCATCATTTCGGCAACCCATTGCATCTGTCAGGGATTAGAGTAGCTGGCCCCCAGTCAGGGCACTTGGCCTCCATGTCGGCAAATCAGAGCACAACCCCTGGCTGAGCCTGCATGCAGTTTTTCCTTTGGACAATGAAGTAAACCCCCAATTTCATAGTAGGCCTAACCCCAAATATTGAAACATTTTTTCGCCATTTTGCATCTGGGTACCCTCCTCTTATAGACTCCTCACCAGGACAGGAGGGAAGTTTTAGGTCAGACGGTCCCCCCCCCCCACTTCCAAAATCAAATCGACGCTCCTGGATAAGTTTTAAGACAGTGCTTTTTGGTTGCTTAGGGGGTCAAAGGTTAAAATGTAAGTCAAAGCGCAAATTTGCCTAAGTTTTGCGAAAAAGGGTGTCGCAAATTCTATAAACCCCAAGTCCAATCAGTTCAAACTTGGTGGGTAGGTACCTGACTATAAAAACGTTATGATGATGTCATGGGTCTTAGGTTAGAGAATAAGGGTAAAATTTACTAAAAGTCCGTATTGCCATAATTTCTCCATTAGTATATGTCAGAAAAAGTAGGCTTATAAAACCACATGGTATACTAGGACTAATAAGATTGCATTTTAAACAGTGCTTTTTGATTGCTAAGGGTGGGGTCAAAGGTCAAAATGTAGGTAAAAGGTCAGCTTTACCAAAATTTTGCAAAAAGTGTGGCGTGTACTTTTTCTAAGTAAATTTTTTGAGGTCAGAATATAGATCAAAGGTCAAACTTCCCTAAAAGTGTGTGGCAATCTCATCCTAAACCGTACAACCGATGAACTTCAAACTGGAGGACGTTAGATCTGCAACTCCATGGACTGACCTCTTTTTAATCTTGTTTTTTGACCACACTTTACCTTCACCTTGACTCCGTCCGTGCACTCTCTGTATCTCTCGTAATTATTTCCTACTATTTTTTGTTTTCAAATTCTATGCACTTTGTTCATAGTTTTATATGTTCATTAGACCAGATAACGATCTCTTTGTTGTAGTGCGCTTTACATCTTTCTTACAACTGTATTACTGCTGTAAACTCTGTACAAGTATTTTATAAGTAAATGGAAATAGATATTGCCAAATGGCAATTGGCAGACCAGGGCTCAAACAGGGAGTTTAGGGTTCGGGCTAGTTCTAAAGGAAACAATCATGCCACTTGAACCCCCCCCCCCCCATCACCTTGCATTTGTTCAAGTGGCTTTACGGAATCTTTGCAATATGTTTGTATGAAAATTCTCCTGGGCTGTCACCAGGTCTAAAATACCCAAAATGCACAAATTTGTTACATATTTTGAAATATTATCTGGTGACATGCCTCCAGACAGCTTCATGTATACGAAAGAACAATCGACCGTTTCTGCATCTAGCCTTGCCATTACAAACCAAACTTCAAAGTTAGTGATGGCAGGGAGTTACAACATTTGCAACTCCCTGGTGATGTCGTTTTACCATCTCAAATACAATACACTCATTTGTTGGAACGTGTAGGCCTTATTGTAGCATGCAAGCTAAGGGGGTAGGAAGCTGTTCAAGACTGGGGGTGAACCTTGTTTCGGATCGCCGTCCTGGGGGAGTGGTCTAAGGGAACCCTTTGGAAATTTTTTGGATATTTGAGGGTCCTTAGATGCAATTTGGTGCATCTTGGACAGATTTTAGGGTAGATTACTGCAAATTTTTGACGTTTCATAGCCCGTGGGAAAATTTTTGGATATTTGAGGGTCCTTAGACGCAATGTGGTGCATCATTTCGGACAAATTTTAAGGTTAATTACTGCAAATGTTTCACGTTTCTTAGCCCTTGGGAAAATGTTTTGATATTTGAGGGTTCTTCGATGCAATTTGGTGTATGATGCAGTTCCCACTCAAATGGCAGTTTATTCTCTCTTTCCTGTTGGCTTTCAATTGTGGCGGGAGTTTCCGTGTGAGTCAATGTTGAAAGAAATGCAAAAAGATGACAAACATTTAATATGGTAACAGAAATATCAACTGTGTTAGGACGAGATAAAGAAATGCCAGCTTGCGTTCTTTCCTGGTTTGGGAAAACTTATAATGCACATCTAGGTATAGGACTTTATGTAAAGGGTTTAACCTCTACTGGAAATCTAATGGCTGACTTCTGAGTGTATTGGATGTCCATAAGAGTCTCTTGAGGTTAACGGTTTACGGCAAAATGTGTTAACACCTTTATCAGTTCACAGTGATCCGTTTTTAGCTCTCTACAACATTTAAGGGATGGTAACTAATCGACACGCTTTGCAAAGTTGGCGCCACGATTTTCCCGACGGGAGTGGGGGGGGGCAGCCAGGACCAGAAATCCGGAGAACCGCATGTAGGGAAGAAAGATACCAGAAGGATGGCGACGGATGCGAGAAGGTGAGGAGGTGAGGAAGGGATTTTAAAGCTTTACAAAATGCATTTTCATGACAGCATGCGATGTACAAAGTAGGCTCTACTAGTAGGTCTCGTTATTTTCGATATGTTGAGTTTAGACTTTGGGGAAAATTTGACATGTGGGAACGAAAAGAGCGTGAAGAGTGCCACATAAAAGGAGAAATTCCTACTCGAAGGAAAAAAAAAGCATATCAACACTGGGGGTAGCTGACCCCTTTCGACGATACCATTCAACGAACAATGTATTTTGACCATCGTCTTTCCTTGTCAGTATGGTGCACAGTACCTATCTGAGAGTCGCCTACCGCACAGTGCGAAAAATTCAGTTGAACAACTATGTAATTAGGCATGAAATTTCCTCAGGCTGTAAAACACGGGCACAGATGCAAGGACACCAAGGAAAAGAGTCAGTCTAGTATATCAGCGTCTTAAAACTGAGGGCCCTTTAAAAGCTATGGAACAGAGATATTATAAGCATAGATACCATATTTAAAACGGCAGATTAGCTCCACTGTGGAGGCAAAAGATGGGGTCGGAAGTGTTGGTCTCTGTTTAGTCATTCTATCAGCAAACAGACATATTAATGCCTGTGACAAGTATATCTACTTTTTTATTCGGAGTATTTTTAATCTCACAAGGCACCACTTCTCACCTTGTGAATTAAGATGCAGTCGGTTTCTCCTCAGCTAAAATCCACACAAGCACTTAAACAAGGTAAACATGTAGCCGCAATGGCAGGGCGGAAACACCCACTGACATGTACGGTTTTCTCCCGTCCGATTTGAACGTGGGCGTGTGCGCCCTCTATTCGTATTCGAGAATCTGGAGACAAACCTGCAACTCAAACAGACGTTTCGTGTGAAAGAGCAACGCATTTTTCGCGACAGATTACTCTTAAGTTCGAAAGAAACATTTTTATGACTACTTTGTGACATCAAGACCCTTTTCCAAATAGCACGTACAAAAGATTATGGGATAGAATTTTGGTGTGCGTCGTTTTTCGCTACGGAAAAATGCATTTGGCTCAACGAAGGGTGTCAAAGCTCTGTCCCCTAATCCTTTGTATGTGCTATTTGGAAAACGGTCTATTGCGTCTGTTTTGTGTAGAAAATGTTTAGAGTGAATCTTTTGCCTTCCTGAGGCAGCTGACATTGGCATACGAGGCGAAGGAGGAGGAGGAGGAAGGGGGGGGGGATGCAGCTCCTCATTTGGGCAGAAAGTTGTTTATTTCAGTCAAAATATATTCAAATTTTCTGGTAAACGTGCTTAAAATTTCCTGCGAATGTGATCATGGTTTGAAATCAGGATTGTTTTCCTAAATCAATGGAATGCTGTTATGGGTTATTCACACAAATGAGAAGACCATGGTCACAGATGCCCTATGGGCGTTTAATACTCTTGTCACAAGGAGAGTCGCCCAGGGTAAGGTTACTCCCACTTGTCGGCAAAAAAATTGTGGTCTGTTTGGTACGCGACTCGAAAAACACGAGAAGAGGCTGCAACAACTTATAAACTTCTTCTAAATATATTACGCTTAAACATATATACGGTTTACATGCAAAATGTGTACAAAAATGAAAATGAGAAAACACAAGTTACTGGTATGGTGATTTCAGTGGTAGGTTCTGCGTAGCGTCCTTGACTTGTCTTACGGCCAAGAGAAGTGGCGAGATTACGCGAATAGCATAAGATACCTAGTACACCACCGCGATAGATAAGTAGGCCTATTATCCAGTGATCTTCTGGTAACGCGAAAATCGGAGCTAACTTTCAGGACATCAGACCAGGAGTGAAGCAGAAGAATATAGGGACAACGAGAATGGACGTCTGTGACAATTCTGAAATTTGGTCGCGGCGATGTACTATATTTTTACCAGGACACCACCCAAAATAGCCCAGCAAAATAAACGCTTTAAAATCTAATTTTGAGCTTCCTTTTTCTGTATTGACTATCGCCATTTTGACCTCAGTTTTGAAATCAGTACCCAATGCTAGGTCTAGGGAATGAGTTTTAGGTTCATACCAGTTTTCTCCCAAAGGTTATCAACCCTGAAAGTTGTCCTTAGAATGTTGCCGTTCTTGAGGCGGCAAAAGTGGGCTAAGCATCTGAACTTTAAAAGGCCATAACTCAAAAACGGCATGGACGAGAAAGCCTAAATCTGGGCTTTCTCCTTAAGTGATATACTGCTACAAATTAACCAAATTTAAGGTGGACTGCAAAAATGTCCTGGCAATTGTTGATTTCATATGGAATGACCCGGCCTAAAAGACACCATTTTGAAGTTACGGATCACTTCAGATATCGTGTTCACGACCACCTAACGAGGTTTTGGACTTTTTCCGTCTGCTGACCTTAGATAACCTCGGAACTCTTTCAAACACAATATGTTTAGTAAAACAACAGGGGAGTTCTCTCAATATGACAAATTTATACGCCAAGTGTGAAAAGTATCCATCATTCCCATGTCATGGTAACGTGTTTACAAGCAATTTTCTCGGTTTCGAAGTTTCACCTGAGGTGACCTCAAATAACCTTTGCCTCTACCAAACCAATAGGATTAATTTACTGACCATCAGGTATCTACTCTCAACGTATGAAAAGCACAAGTGCTTTCTACCTTGTAAAACCATGTTTACAATATTTTAGGTTTTTGACCGCTGGTGACCGGTAGTGACCTTTGACCATCACCAAAAAATTAAACCGGATTTTTATCTTTATACCTACAAGTGTGAAAAGTATACATCATTGCTATATTAAGAGCACACATACATACATGTACACACACATACAAAAGACATATACATATACTCGCCAGCTTGATTGCATAAATCCCTTTCGCTTTTGGCAAAGAGGACCCCCGGTGTTACGTGTGTTATATTTAAGACTTTTAAAAAAGCTCTTGATGACAGGTGTAACATCTGATTTGGATGTTTACTTGAGACTTCTATCCGGACTAAGTAATTCAGACCAGGGAGGTGTTACTGTGGCCAAAGTAACACCTCCCTGCTCAGGCAACACGTTATTTGGGTTTGACCAAACTGTGCCTCTATAGCAGTCGTAATTTTGCCAATTCTCATGTTTCTTAACTATATGTGTAATCTCTTGTTTGTGTTTGACCATTTAATTTATGTAAAATCCTACCCAATGACTTAAGCTACAACAAAACTTTTTGAACTGGATCTGAAGAATGATAAAAACTAAATTTAGCTCAACCAAAGAACCAATGAAAGTACATTACTAAGATTGTTGGTTTTTGGCATGAGTACCTCAAAGCATACTAGTATTCTGGTGATTTAATGTTTTCAAAACATGCATGAATTTCGTCGTTACGAGGGAGCAAAACCCGCATCTGAATCGAATATTTTACTTTAAAAACTTTGTTACATGGTACAAGTGGCACAGTTTTTTACTTATATTGAACAGCACTCAAACTTTCTAACAGTATCAAATTTCAATGACATGGAAGTTGTTCAATTATAAAGAATAATGTAGGATCTGTGACTGAGGCAATTTGCTAACTTTGAATCACACTCTGACCTTGGGAAATCATGGAGAAATTTCTTGACATGAGTTACTATTCCTCAAAAGTGATACTGAAAAGGGATACATGGAGTAACGAACATCGGAATGGGGTTTTGCTAAGATATTTGACCACAGGTAGTTTATTTTCTTCCATAAGGAACCCCACAAGTTGCCACCAAAAAATTCAGCAAAATTTATGAATTGGCGGTTTCTTTATCTTTATTTTCCACACAATACAGGAAACTATGTACGTAGTACACCACGAGAGACTTAGCCAAGTCTAGACTATCTTTTAAAAATCGTTGAACTAACAACATGTTCAGAAACTTCATTATGCTTAGTCGTATACGCTGTTCCGATCTTTTGATCAACACACCCTCTATAGTGTCTATCGGCTGCTTATTGGTATTTCTTTCCTACCAAGTGTCCCAAGTCTCTCTTTTAAAAGAGATACCAATAAGCAGCCGAAGATGGCGTGCTGATCAAAAGCATCGGCACAGCGCACACGACTGTGCAAAGAGAACGGAGGACACCACGAGAGACATAGCCAAGTCTAAAGAAAGCCCGAATTTGCACCGAAGTGAATTTACATAAATTTTCCGTCCTCCATTAAGACCTCCTCTATGAGACACAACCCCTCCTTCCTAAAAGCGGCAACGGGTGAGAAAGAAAAGCTCCGCCTGAACTTGTAAGTACTACCGGGGAGCTGCTTCTCCGAGTGGAAGCTGCTTCTATGGCCTGAGCGCCAACAGCTGTCCACAGTGTACCAATGGACACTGCCATTAACTGACCCCTAGGGAACTCGCCCAGGTTACGGCCCTGAGTGTTTGTTAATTGTGAACACCTTCCTTTGAAGTTTTCACACCTTGTAACAAAAGGGAGCTGCAGCTCTCTAGTAATAGGTTAACTTGTTAAATGTCACCTATTTGGCAATCAGGAGAACGCAAAGATTCAACGAAAATTGACCTGGGTGAAAACACCCACGCCATTAACTGGATCTGTCCCAGTTCTTCTGCTTTAACCAATCTGCATCAAGTGCGTAACACTTCACGAAGGCAGCTCACCATAACGACAAGAGTTGAAGTGCAGTATGAGTTAAAGAAGACATCAACACCATTATCACTACAACAAAAACTAGACCAGTTCTATTCGCAAAAATCGTCGAAGCAACCACGATGGGGAAGGAATATTTTCCGGCGAGAAGTAATGACGAGTCAACGACAGGAGACGGAGAAGTTATACCAGGCGATAAAGTTGTGCTACCGCGGTTCTTGGGCTTGATACAGTCCATGTCCTTTATCCTAGGGCTCATCATCGGTACTGGAATATTCCTTACACCGACAGGTGTTCTCCGTGGCTCTAGTGGCTCTATCGGGGTCAGTTTGATTATGTGGGTAGTGGGCGCATTCATGTCATCAACTGGCGCCATGTGCATGACGGAAATGGCGATCTATTTTCGTCAATCGGGAGGACCGTATATCTTTCTAAGCTCCGTCTATGGTCCTGTGTGGGATTTGTTAAGGTCTGTGTGTCCTTTTTCGTGTACTCTCCGTGTTCATCTGCTATTCAAAGCTTTGCCATCATCAACTTCTTGATAACGCCGTTTGCTGGGGAATGTGGATCTATACCAGATGTTGGGACAAAGATTGGTGCTTCGTGTGTCTTTCGTAAGTAGATCGAAAGATTTAAGTATGCAAAGTGGAGTATGTTGATGGAGGGGGTTTCGGCAAAAAGAAGAAAACGGAAGAAAAAAGGAAAAAAGGAGCGGAATGGGGTAAAAAAGAAAAGAAAAAGCCGAAGATGAGAGGAGTACAAAATGCTTAGCATATATAATAAGCATGATCTACACGTCAATCATGCAATTTTCTTCCTTCCCGAAAGCGAAAGGAATCTATGCAGTCACGAGGGTGTGTGTATGTTTGTATATATGTGTGT
>WURT03430464.1:0-15068 GCA_009936505.3 Holothuria glaberrima
AATGTCAGATGCTACTGTATGCCAGAGTATTTGTTCTTTGGAAGTTCAAAATGAGCACGAGTCTCATTCTGAGTAATTGTTTCTCCTGCCCAAAATAACATTCTTCTCTAAGTAACATACTTTAACAGCCCAAGGGAACTGAAGAGATACTGTAGTTCTGAATAGGTACTGTACTATGGGGATACATTGAGCCCTATTGAAGTATAATAACAGTCATGATAGGTTACAGATCATCATGCTGAATTCAAAACAATCCGTGAATTGAAAACAATCTCAAACACTCTCTAGAATGATTCACTTGGTATCTCCGTCCATGAATGAGCTCTTTTGTACTGCTGCAATGTGAGTATGTATTATCATGTCTGAGCAGTTCCAGTACAAGAGGTTCAAAAGTACTTGTGAAAGCTAGGTTACTGTACATGTCTAGCTTAATGTTGAGTACATATGTACAGCACCCTGTATGACATATTCCTTGTACGATTATATTCCTTGCACCTTTCCAAGTGGACACCAAACAAATTTTTTGGACATCCATAGAAAAGAATTCTCTGCTATATATATGTTTGGTGCCCTGACCACATGCATATAAGGTCCTGCATGGGGTCTGTGATTTGCATTTCCACTTGAAATATGGTGGGTAATTCCAGTTTCAGAAATTTTATTACTAAGCTGGTAGCTTATTACACTACCTTTGCTTACCACCCTACTGACAGCGATACGATAAACTACTACTACTGTACAGTAAAATTTGGTGCAAATCTTCTCTTCAGCCCCATCCCTACCAATATTCACATCAAGTATTCAGGGCCTTCTTCCCCATTTCACAGATCCTTTGAGAAACAAATT
Organism: Holothuria glaberrima; assembly: GCA_009936505.3. Classification (NCBI taxonomy): domain Eukaryota; kingdom Metazoa; phylum Echinodermata; class Holothuroidea; order Aspidochirotida; family Holothuriidae; genus Holothuria; species Holothuria glaberrima. Next base: position 847 of record WURT03430464.1, read on the forward strand.
TGTAGGCCTAACATTAACATCACATTCATATACATGAAGTTTTTTTATGAACAGATCAATTTCATGAGCAACTTTACTATGCAGAGTATATCTTGTTGTTCAAACAATTAATCAACCAGTCACAGACCATTAAAACATACAGCACTTAATAACCTGACATGCCCTACCAGTACTATATAATGCACTACTATGCTTGGACCAAGGTAGTACTTCCATGCTTGGACCATACCAGTGGAAGATAGAAACATAACTTTTTCCACTTCAAATGGTTTTCAATTAGTACTTTGACATCTTAAGTAGGTCAGTGGTTCTTAATACTTTTTATATAAGATGACCAGAGGTCAACTCATAGAAATCAGAGATAACATCAGCCAAAGACCAAGTACCATAATATTGGCCATTTAGTTTGTAAATATTCTGTAAATATTGAAGGAAAATGTCTCTGGGCTACTATACAAAGGAAAGGTCACAGACAAATGACAGGAAGTGGAAACTGAATAAAAAGACAAAATTGTTGTCCACTGCCCACCACACAGACTGACCTGCATGATCCATATTGGAAGGTCTTATTTGTGGGATATAAGAATTAAAACATGCAGAAGGTAAGGCAGGGAGTCATACCTCATCCTGATTTGGGGTAGAGTAGGGGAAAACAAGGGAACATCTGAGGAAAACAAGTAGTGTATAAAAGAAAGTTTTGAGATAGAGGCTCAGAAAGGAAAATTCCAAAAGAAGGGTTGAAGCAATATGGTGGAGGAGGAGGGGGTGGGAGAGGATGGAAGGAGGGAAGGGGATGGAAGGGGGAAGGGGTAAACAAAAATAATGTAGACTTATAAATCACATATTTGAATGTGTTTTAACTGAATTATAAATTATGGAACATAACACACAAACATCACTAACAGGGAGCAAATGGGAACTCGACAATAATCACAATACCAATAATAATATATGGGGGTAAGGAGTAAGGAGGGAGAAGGAAGGGGCTGGAAAAGTAGCTTTACACAGCTGGTTAATACATGGAATCTCCCATAACAGATAGAGGATACTGGAGATAGATATATAAGCACATAAGGAATTACACAACTTAAGCAAAACCCTTTGAAAAGAAAAGTTAGTGGAAATGAAATCATGGAACTCACTTCCACAGCTACCTCATCTCCCCTCCCCCCACCCTCCCTGGCCATCAATCCTTCACAGTACACATTTACAATCCTACAGGTAGTGGATCATGCCATAAGAATTACTTCTGCACAAACATAGGATACTAACATTTCGAGTGAGGCTTCAAACTATGCCAACATTCCAAGTATTAATGCCCTTGACTTTAAAAAGAATGTCTGGAACATCACTACCTCCCTGCCAGTCTACAACTGGAACTTGTATATATTCTGCCTCAATCCACAATCTGTCAAACTTACGTCTGTGTCCACCTACGGATACCAAGGTGTTAAAACTATCTTCCTGACATAAATGAAACAGATCACCAAATCCCCTCTGACCTTAACCCTTGACCTCTCAAAGTCCCCCAAATCCCTGCTGACAGAATTAAATCTGGGTCTTTCAGGTAACACCTCTGGCATCAGACCATTAGTTTATGTCATCAAGTGGGTTACTGTATAGGGTAACCTGGGGGTATGTTGAGGTCCAACCTTACTGTACATCAGGAATATGTGGCACATATCATTTAAAGAGGTTATCACTTTACCAAGCTTGCTGGTACTTTTTTGGCAACAAAACAGCATTGATTGCAAATTATTTGAAATGAGTTTTGCAATTCAGTAATATCACTCCACATACACATGATAATACATTTAGAGGCAGATACCAAACATGGATGTTCACTGGTAAAGGGCAGTATCATGGGATCGATCCACTACAAAGGGCACCTAACAGCTATAAGTATAATCACTTCTAGCCTCAGGTGGGCCAGAGTGCGAGAGACTGGGAGGGGGTGGGGTGGAGGAGGGTCATATTACCTTAGAATTCCAAAGTTTTAGTACACCCTTCTCAGCTACAGTTACAACCCCCATCTACCATCCTCGTCATCCACCAAATGATTTGTCTTTAAATGTCACAAATTAGGCTTTTTCACAGCCTATCACCCACTGCAATCTTCAGTTTACAATTCCCCTTTAACTACAAGTCCACTGTCAGTATGATCATCTCCACATGGCAATCAACTAGACTTGTAGTGGGTATGTACTCATGCTCCTGGGTTCGCACAATTGCCTGTACTCGTACTCATGAGAATTAATTTAGACTCGTACTCATGCTCACAGATTTTGAAAGCTCTTCATACGGGCTAATGCAAAATTTTGTATTCATATTCATGAAAAAGGACATGTACTGTACGTACTCGTACTCAAAACACAAAACACTTATATTTACTCGTACTTATGACATTGTACTCGCACTTTGCAATAAAAAAACTCTGTTTTCTTATTTCTACCCAACCAGCAAGTTTGCAGAAACCTCAAATCACACAAGATTTAGAATATTCTACTTTGAGTTCCAAAATTCAGAGAGTAACCTACTTTCCAGCTTTCTGACATCCTATTGAAATGAAGAAGTAAATTCAAAACCCAAAAGATAACACTAAGACACTGCAAACTCTAATGTCTTTTTAAATGACCCAGTGAAGGATTTACCTTATTTTGATTTATACCATAGGTCAACTGTTACAATGACAAGCCTACCCCTTTAAGCTACTGGTATTGGAATTGTCCTAGCTCAAGAGTGTCAGTGATTTGTGAGAAGGAAAATCCATCTACACAGTATGACAGAAGCTAATTGAAAAAGATTTAGTTTTACTTCATTCCTGGTCACTTTAACTGCACTGTTACCCAGGCTCCATGGAATGTTACCTGTGGGTTATAAAACTCGGCATTCTTTAGAACCTACCAGGACTGGGATCAGTCTTTTTTTCACGATCTGTTGAAGACGGTATTGCAACCATGCCTGCATGCTTTAGGGTGGCAAAGTTATAGTTCACTCCATCTGCAGTATTAGTCTTGTTATAAATTATGCGAGAAAGTCCGATGAACTTTCTTTCAGTCTGTCAGCCAGTCGCCTTGGCCAGGGATAAGAATGAAAAAGTCTACTGACCTTTTGGGTATAGCAAATTAAAAGCAGCTTTTCATTATTTCAGTCAAAATTAGTCTGCTCAGGCTACAGGAAGTTATAATGTCCACCACTCTAAGGTCAGGATTTTGATCTACCTTTGCAGCTTTTGCATAACTTAAAACACGGGCAGGAACATGGTATCCTTATGTAAACCTGAAAAACAGTTATTAACCTCACAAGTTCACACCTTCGACTTTATGAATACCATGTAATAAAGCATACAGACCTGGATTGACTAACTCATCCTTGCGTGACAATACGCCACACTTGAGTACCTTTTTCAAAAAGACTTTAGGAAGTTGAAATAAAGCCTACCACACAAAACTTTGAACAAGATCAAACAGGTTTACCACTTGCATGTATACAGTATGTACCTTAGTCCTACATACTACCAAAGGGTAAAAGTGTCAAGATCATTGCAGACTGTCCCTGCTAAAGAAATTTGCACTAGTATAATGTATAAATGCTTAACATGTAAACAGCAAGGCTTGACATAATTCCTCTAAAAGGGCTCAGCAAAACTGATTCTAAGGGTAGAGCACTGCAGGATATGGCAATAACTTTTAACTATTTCCTTGACATCTTTTTTGAGGGGCACCAAAGCAAGTAAGAAGGGCATGACAGCTTTCTGTCATCGGTACTGTTGCTAAATGCCAAGCCCTGGGCATGTATTCACCCTACATCAATGGTTCTAGACATGTTTACAAAACTAGAACAGCCTCATATCTGGACTCATGGTCATGCAAAAAATCTGGCTAGCCCAGCTGCCAATGAGGTACAGTAGGCAACAAATCATGATGACATTAGGTACCTAATGACTGCAAGTCCTAAATAGTTCCCCCTTCTACCAATAGGTCAGGGCTGTCACAAATTATAACTTCAAAGGAGAGGACAAGAGGTTGGATGACAACCTCCATCAATTTTTACAATCTTTGAAACCTCATCAAAGGGAAAGAGAGGAACCTGAAGGGGAAAGTTACATTTAGGGAAACTCAAAGGAAATATTCCAACCTCTTGGATAGAATTTATCAGTACAAGGGTGAGTAATTTGGGTGTTCCAGTGATTCAGAGTACAAGACAGAGTGATTTATAAAAGGATCATGGCCCACTCATTAAAAATATGATACCAACTTCTTCAAAATTGCTTGTCACATAAAGGCACCAGGTTAATAAATTTATACATGCTGTAGCTGTACCCTTTACAAAACTCCAGGCTTTTGTTGCTTCACACAACAGCAAAATTTATGAAATCCTGCTTTATGCTGTACTGTTTACAGTAGCAACCCGTGACATGAAGCTGCTGTATAGCTTTAGCTGTGTTCATGAGCTGAAGCTTTGCTGACTGAGCTGCAGCTTTGCTGCAACAACTGCAGCTTGGCTGAAGCAGCTGCAGCTTCAGGCCATTTTGACATGATTCCTACTTTGCCACATGCATTTGACCTTCCTTGTCCACTTTCTGGAATCTTTTCTGACTTTTTCCACAAAACTCCCTGTGCTATAACAACTTTACCAGTCAGTAATTGCTGGAAATAAAATACTCAATGTCTAAACTGAAGAAACTTTACTGTGATTCAATAATCAACAGCAAAAGTCTCAATTTGAAGAGAAACCCTGGGGAGGATGGGTGGGATATATCCCCCCACTGTTTGGAAATGCTTCCATTGACTTCCCAAAACTACCTGGTTTTTTATCATCCTCGCTCGGATGATATAGACGGATTATTTCCTTTTCTGCTTGAATGGTGAAAACCAGGCACACACTGTGTGTAGTCCTTTAGACAGGCAAGCGGGAAGAGGACCTTGCCGGGTGACCTCGGGAGGTCATCTGGAACCACTGTGCTATTAAAAGCTTGCCAGGTACCTACTGCAGGTAAGTGGGGATTACATACGTAAATAGGAGGTATTAATGAGAGGCGAAGTAGATTTCAACTTTTTTACACAGTTACTTTAACCTCAAGGCCCCATTATTTCTCCTCCCCCCATCCCCTGCCAACTTTTTCACACAAATCTCTGCCACTACCTACCCTATTGTAAGATACCCTGATGACTTACTGTTATTAATATTCCACCACTTTGTCCTATTGAATCTATTCTCCCCAATATTGCAATTGCTAAAAAGGACGCACCAAAAGAAAAGTGTTCCACATTTTGAAAAATTACCCCACTTTAAAGATGTATACATTGCATATCTCAACCATCAGATAGCTTTGAAAGCAATTTCATTTTATCCACACTGTAATCTATTGAAGATATTTGGACAGAGATCTGATGGCGGCTATCATAAACTAATCTTTACATCTTATGGCTGATTTGCCACACACGAAGGAATCTCTCATTCCACTTAACTTTTCATTCCTTTCTGCCAGAGTGAAAGTCAGGAAGATACGTCATCCAATCACGGAGCTCAAACAGACCTGTCTCTGTTTTGCCATTTGAGCCTCAAGTATCTAACTTTAAAGGGGTACCACTTTTGAGGGTGCCAACTATTCAATGTATCGTTCAGGCAGTATTAAAATTGAAAAGGCACTGGTTGTTAAAGTGAGCTGTACTGGCCATGAGGAGTTTTGAATTCCTAGAGAGAGATAATTCCAACAAGAGTGTCATAAATTCCCCTAAACCTTTATCAAAGATGGCTTAAAACAAAGTTTATATCAACTTATTAGAATCCCTCAGTGCGGGCAAAAATGCACTGTACTTCAAGTATTTGGAGATAAAACATTTGATCAAAGATCTGAAGAGCCACTTCTTTTATAATACTTCATTAAAACCTGTGAAATAAAATATGAACTAAAATCAAGATGACCGCACAAAACCAGAGCTTTTATGATGTATAACAGTGTTCGGTGATAACATCTTACATAGGAACAGTATAGAAAAAGCCAAGTAGGACTTGAATATCCACACCACGCAAGCTTGTGGATTAGGATCTTCTAGAAGGCTTAACACTAGTACACAACTAGTTCAAACCACTTTTGGGCTAGTGTCAATTCACTGTGAAAAGCTCAATGGGCTGGTACAAAAAAAGTATTTTACTGTAGAATTGTAGTTGTACTGTACCCTATGGCCTACTCTTTGGGGTTTGTTTAAATGTCCATAGGGCTAGTGGAGTAAGGTTTTCAAATGCCAACCGGCTAGTAATAAACTTTCAGACATTTCAAGCCCTATCACCCGGCAGCCACAATGAGCCTCTCATATGCCTATAAATATTAGACAAGGTTCCCAATATTGATTGAGGATGTAGGATTGATCCTCGCTTAATAATACCTGAAGTTGTTTCTTTGGTACAATTGTTCGACAGGCATTGTGCGGTAAAGACTAGCATGCGAACAGGAAAGGGTTGGCTTTGTGTGGGTTCAGCTACCTTGAATAAAGTATTCATAGCCTATGACAGCAGACATTGTTAACATTTAATCCCTGGTGAAATGCAATCCTTTTTCACTTAACCGAATCACAATAAAAGCTAGAACATGGGACCAGTCTGTCTGCTGGCTGTGTGACTGTGTGGTTTAATACATGACAGAATGCAGTGGTTAAGGTGAATGTTATGTTCCTGTAGTTAATGAAGATTTCATAATCGACTGACTTCCTTAAATATTTCGGGTCTACAGAGGCTTTGCATTGACGTCACTTAAGCAGGCATCCCTTCGCAATTGTTGCACATGTTGATTGTCAAGCATTCTTTGCATAACAATAACTGCATCTATTGTTTAGCTAACACATAGGCTATGTCCAGCACAATCATGCTTAATATACACTTGCACAACAGAACTGACCAGCTGCCATCATGTGCAAAACCCTCCATGTCCAGGCCTGATTCTCAACAGTGAATCACACAGACCGCTCAAGATGTTAGGCCTCAAAATGGGCACAGCAAAACTGTGTCTGATGGGAGGGCATGACCTTTTCTATTGCCAGCCTTGATGAATTACAAGCTACATGTTTGTCCAAGTACAGTAGTATGGTTGACACTCCCCCCTCTCTCCCTTCCAAAAAAGGTGGGCCCCTCCCCCTCCTCCCTTCAAAAAAAAAATGGGCAGTGGCAATGCTCAGCATATTACAGCACTGAGCAGCTCCAATACAGAGACAAAGCCATTGGTAGAGGGCTGTTACATGAGAGCACCAATATGTACTTTTATACCATCAAATAAACTCCTGCTGGCCAAAGATACTGACTATCCTTTCTGGTCAGAAATCTTAGCTATCACCATAGCTAGAGGGGCATTATTATGTCAACCAATAAAGATGGTTCTATTTACAGTATCTCTCTATGCCTGTCTGAATCTGACAAAGACAGGGTAATTGTTACCAATTAGAATGTTAATCTTACTATATGTGTTTTCAATACAACCAGGGCAAATGACCTTACCTGAGGACCTCTTACCAATTCTTGCCAGAACACTTGTGTAAATAAACTGTACCTTTAGGCAATAACAACATGAGTTCCATCTTATGGTTGACCTAGTGTAAGGTCAACTAATTACATGGAATGAGCAGGGAGATGCTACAGAGCTACCTTGTATGAGTCATTGCGGTCTCCTGCGAAAGAAAGTCTACAAGGGTATAGTTCCATGGTTTGCCAGTAAAACTCCCATAGTTCCCTTGAAGGTGCACTAGCTCCATAGGCCCACACGGTCTTCCATGGAGATACATTGGTTTTGCTTATCTCTATAGCCCTGGTTATCCGAGCTAATCAGATCATCTCTTTAGATAGGAAAACTGCATCAGAAATAGGGGAATTAAGGCAATTCAGTTCACATTTTACAATACTTAGTTGTAGACTTTACATCTGAGCAGTTTAAAGATTCAGGGAATGGCTGTTGCCCACTGGACATATATGTTAACTTACTTTCTGTTCTTTCTCTTTCAGGGAAGGGACATTTTTGGGGTAGGAAATATGGTGTTTGGGAGAGGGGATGAGTGGAAAGAAGAGAGACCTTATGTACTTACATCAACACGTAATTTTAGTTTGCACACTACTCATACTGCGCATTGTGCACACAGACGATTGACATACGTACCCATAATGATTTTCACTGAGGTCTACGTATTTATAGCAAATGATTGAATATATGGGATAATAATAGTCATCGGTCTGCGAATGTGACTGATAAATACCACTTCAATACATTTTGAGTCATACAGGCAGTTTATTTTTCTGCATTTCAATATGATAGTTATGAATTTATTCATGATTACATTTCTATTTGTAATTTGCCAGATTTTTGTTGTGACCCTGGCTTTGCAAAGCTTCAAAAAGAAGGGCATCAACATCCCCCATCTGGTAGGGAGGGCAGCGCACAGGCTGCCCCAAAGCTCAACAATCTGACAAAATGCTGTACCTATATGCTACCCTTTGCAGTGGTCTAGAGAGCTATGGCCTGAATCCACATTGTACTGTATATGAATTTCACGTGAGTATGGAGACAAGGTACAGTATGAGAAGGATGGGCTATAGTAAGGTATGTATTTAAAGACAGAAACTTAAAGGGCAAATCTTGTCATCCCAGACAGTTCTAATTCTTTGAGACTATGCATGTTTTAGCTCCTCCCTAACTGTATAAATGTCCTCCTTGTGCAGACACAAACCTATTTTACTGCTAAAGGCCATGTCCTGATGAGCATACAAGGCTATAATGTGTAATGTGAGCACTCTCTCTGCTTTGTGTGGAATGTGGGCCAATTCTACATCTTTTGAATTTTCAAACTTTGCTGTCAATCAAAGAGCAGTCACCAACTAAGTATTTTGATACCTCCACACTAAAAATATACTTTGGGGTGATGAATGTATGTCTTTAAGCACCTTAGGTAAAACTGTTCACTGTATGCTCTTTCCTAGATCTTGATAACACATTATTGAATCTACGTGCTTTATATCTCTCTTCATACTTTTATTACTTTTGAGAACATCATTTTCTTTGGCATGTTACCACCAAGATTCAATATAAAGGATGCACATTCTAACAGCAAAAGTCAATTGAGATCACTGGCATTTCCCAGGCACAGACATTATTCTGCCCCAGGTTCCTGTCACACATTTTATCATGAAATGGGAAAAAACTCCGCCAAAAAGATGAAAAACTACAAAAGTAGATTAGATTTCTTTCTTCCCCTTCACTAAACATCAAAAAGATGGCCCATTCAAAGGCACGGAATCAAGTGCCCAGTCTAGTGTATAATTTCAACGAACTTATGTCGGCCACCCACAAAGTATTTTGAAAAGGACTAAACAGCTCTGTTCTGGGGGAAGGTAAGGTCTATTGTCCTTGACAAGGATAAAGCTGCCATTCGTGTGTTTGATAAGAAGCTACTTCCATGCAGTACTCCCAGGATTTCCGTCTTGATCAATACAAGTCAGGTGTGAAAGAGAGGCAGAGAGGCACACAAGATTCGGCAAAAGAGGAATCACATCACACATCTTTGTCAATTATTTCCAGGCACGTGCTTCTCACAGATTAATGTATTCCTAAAGGTCTGTGGCAAACAGAAGGGCCAAGTGTGTTAAAGTTTTCAAACAGTTTTGAAATACCACAAGTTGTGAAACGTACATAGGATACAAGAGTCACAGAATGATGATGTGTGATTATAACTTGTAGTTCACATACAAAAAATCTACGGCTCAGGTCCAACATATGTGATTCGATGATTGAATTCAATTTGAAATGATATTTACACATCACCAGTAATAGCGTAGTGAAACATGGAATCTATTTGAAAATCAACTCGAAATGATCGAGTCAGCCTTAAATAGTTGAAATAAAATAGAACTGTCTGTTATTCTGTGCCACATGTATGACTAACTTTAATCTGTAAATTCTGTTGCCATGTGTACTTAGAGTACAGTTCTATGTATGCCATCCCTATGTCATGTACCATCCAATATATTATACAGTAGTTGAATAAAGGGATGCTGCTAATAATAGTCCGTTAATTTCTGTTATCATTTCATATTGAAGTTAAAAGGGGAGGTAAGTAGGAGCAAAACAGATAACAGGAAACCATGAAGATGCACCCTAATTAAGCCCTTTATCAAAGTTGTATTTATTTGTAAAAGTTGTTCAAATTGATGGGGAAATACAAAATTCTGACCACCAGAATGAAACCTTCATATTCATGAAAGATTTGGGAACTCAGCAGGGGTGGAGATTTCTTGTCAGGGGTGGGGGGGGGGTTGCATACTTGGCAAAGCGAGGCAGCGAAGCGACCAAGCCCGAGTGTGCTTGGGCGCGAGGGGGGAGGGTGTTGGAGGGGGTGTCCCCCCTCCCATGGTGTGAAACTGTTTTTTTATGTGAAAATATGCGATTTGGTGCATATTTTATACAGTATTTTGTATACATAAGGAGACATATAATTATGTATTTTATGAACTATTTTAAGTGTACCTGAAAACTGGGGGGGTTAATTGTATTGGAGAACCCTTCTTCGTCAAAAAGTGGAGGGGTTATAACCCTGCCCCCCTGTTTCTCCACCCCTGGAATTCAGCTCAGACTCAAATCCCTGTTGACTGATGAGTTTGTCAGAATCTTTTACAGATGGCATATTTGGCATAAGGACAACCTGTAACCATGGCAACAGAAAGAAAAATATTTTTAGAATGTAGAACTGGGAATTTACCTATCTGAAGGAATGTACTTTTGATGTTATATTAAGTGGTTCAGTGTGTTGATCTACATGTAGACTTTAGGTCAACAGGAAATGAAAATTTACATCAAGAAGCCCTACAGGCTGAGGCCATGAGCCAGAAAATTTAACCCCCACACCCCAGGACAACAACCCTCACTGAGCCAAATGCTTTCATATAAATTTACAAAACTATGAGCCATAAAACTTGAGCAGTTACTTAAGTTTACCTTGCTTTACATGCAATACCATTTTTGAAGGCCTTACAACAGTTTTTGCTTGCACTGTAGCTGCCAGATTGTATACAGTCTTATTGTTCAGTCCCCACGTCAGGTCGTAGCTCTACTGGGAAAACCTATGTTTTTGTGAGTAGTGCCAGGGATAGCCTGCGGGACTTCCTTTCAGTCTGCAAATTGCCTGTAGGCTTTCTACAATTTGGAGAAGAGTCAACCAAATGTTAGAACAGTACTATAAAGTTGGATTATTTTATGAAATATTTAGGGTATGAAGAAAATCCCACAAGAATGCAAGACAGACCTTAGAGAATCTAACTGCTAGAACTCTGCCCATCCTATCTCAAACTTCCCATCATTTGTGCAACTTGTTTGCTACAGTACAGGTTCTCATTATGTTTGACCCTAAAGTGGTTTTTAATGTACTGTTCTCCCCCACCACCCCCTCCCTCCAAATAAAGGCAGTTTCCACCTCTAATGAGTGACAAAGTGACCAATACTTGCAGTGTCAGAATGAACAGGCTACATTTACATCTGAACAATTGCCTTCTCAGAAACTTTTAAAGAAATGCTCCAGAATGTGTAAGACATGTCACACCTCATCCTCACTACCCCACTTCCCCCAACTATCCCTCCTTCCTTAATTATCACTGGTACCATAGCTCTGCAGCAGAAAGGGAACAAGGCCAGATTACTGGCCCAAATGGAGGACACTGGGAGTGGCATCAAAACAGTTCCAGAGAATGTGCAGTTTACGCCCCCCCCCCTCATCCTAAGACTTTTGCCCACCACCTGTGAGTAAGTGTATGGCATAACAGGGATATTGAGTTAAGTTCCCATTCATTTCATTCTACTTCAATGAAAACAAAACTGATGTGGCCATGCATGAAACCATCCCAGGAGTGTACCCTATAAAACGTTAACACAGTTGTTTTGGAATGAAAAGCCTTGCTGGCATATGAGAACCTGAAACTGCCTCTACAGATCTACAGAGTCATAATCCAAAGGCAAACGAAACATCTGAAGATATTTTCCTTACAGCAGTTGGATGCTGCAGGGCCAAAACCAAGTGTTATCCCCGGAGAGGATCTGCTCCCCAAGGAGCTGCATGGTCCCCTACTCCCTGCTCCCGATAAAGCTAACATCCCCTGATGGGACACTTTGAAATAAATGACCAGCCATCAGACCCTTACCACATCACAGGTCTGTCATGCATGGCCCTTACTAGACTGGCTGAAAAGAACAGGTACTATACACACAATGGAGCAATCTTGTACAGTGCAAGCAAGGCCTGTCTTGATCAGCTTCATTGATCAGCTTCAAGAAAGTCTGATACCAAGAACTGCTTTATCAAAAGCTACCTGTATGTTTCACAATCACAATGATGGGTACAACTTTCAAATTCACACAAACCTTGTCATAGATGATAGATTTAGTTTTGGTTGCTGGAACAAGACTTATCAAAAACTCTATTCATACATTCCCTTTGGATATTTACTCTTCCCTTATAACACAAAAGATATATTGTTAATTCTAGCTCAGGGTACCTTTAGAAAATTCTCAGGCAGAGTTGATATAACACAATATAGCCAAAAAGAGGTCTAATTAGCTTTTATCCTTTTTAACCAATTTTTTTCCCTTCAGCCAACTTAAATTCAGTAAAAGCTTGACTGGATAGTAAAAGCATTGCTCACCCCATCTACTGTACATGGTATAGGCATACGGTAGTACACAGCACTTAGCTCAATGTAACATAAATCTAGCATAGCAAAACTGTGTTCCTAGTAGCAGATCAAGTATTAATAGAAAAGTTATGAGAGTAAATCAGCTCTCGGTCCTTTTCAACACCTGTAGTCACTTGTAACCTGTTTGTCATAAGGGAGCTCCTTTACCATTGGGATCAAAGAAACTGTAGTCCACCTACTCCTCCCCACCCCCACCCAAATTCCTGTTTTTATTTGCCACTAATTGAAACAATGTCCCCATTAAGTGCAATTGACATTCATCTTAGTCTTCTTAGAGCAATTTTTTTTTAAATTTGGCCAAAAAAAATTGGAAGATTAAGTTTCCTGCTTTACCTAATTTTCAGATACAATATTGATCTTCTGAAACTAAATGCAAAACACTTCGGAGGGAAGTAATTTTGAGTTGTTTGAAAGCTAGGTACCACTTAGTTTCAAACTTACACTATAGGTTGTATAGTCACTTCTTAAAATGCTCAGGTTGCACTTTAGTACATCATATTAGCACCACAAGCAATGTCCTAAGATCAGCTCCACAGCATTGAGCTATCATAGCCCTACTATTAGATCACAATTTCTGCAGTATTCACATAATTATAACAGTTTCACCAAAACTTACTGGTTGTGGGTCTATGAGCGACGATACTTGCATCCTATTTACAAATGTAACCATTATTGTCTGCAATAACTGTCTGGCAAAAAACCTAATAGCACCGGGGCAACCCTACCCAATACAGGGAGCCTAAGACCCTAAATCATCCTTCTGCATTTAGGTAAGGAGGAGCGAAATAGACTTTTGCATTTCTCATTCCTTGTACCATCATGCATTTGTTCTGCTTCATATCTTGCCATCTCAACCAAGAGCCTTCCATCCACAACAGTCAACATGCAGTCCTACACAATGCAAGCCCCACAGTACAGTACTTGTTCCCTCAGTTTCTTGATTCTGTTTTGACTCAACTTGCAACTAACTGTATCTGAGATCAATTAAAGAGAAGCTAATCCCTCTTCAGTCAGAAATCCATCCCTTCTTAAGTGTCCCAAACTTCTAGCTTTCAATGATTTATAAAGGATACAATGTTACAACAAACTGTGTCTACTAAAACCATTACCGTTTAATAGCAGTGTGATTGCAACAAAGTTTGTGAATCATAAAACCCTTTAACTGGCTAATCAGGCACCCTTAACAACCCCCCAATACCCCATCCACCTTCTTCAGATTCACTATTACTATCCTTTTATGTCTTAAGACTTTCATCACAAAATCAAACTATTTTAAGGCAACCTGGGGGTAAACTGTTCAATTTGTCAATAAAGGTTGTGGTTTATAAATGCCTCCTCTCTAAGGACTAAGAACCCCTCCGCTTATCCTCTGATACCAGGCCCCAAACAAAGGTCTAAACTGTGTAAATACTTTTTCCTGAGCTTCTTATGTCTCATTCAGCAATGGATTCAACTGTGTTTTGGTCTTTTCTTAGGTGAAGCATTAAAGCATTAGTGGTCAA
>WURT03430575.1:0-22687 GCA_009936505.3 Holothuria glaberrima
AGGACACATGAGGTGCAAATCACGCACACATGGGAGTTTAAACTGAGGTAGCATTACGACATCATCGGTGGTGCCCCCAATCACGAAAGTTTGGCGGTGCCACTGAGTGTAATAACGTCTTCATTATGGAAAGACAATTGTTTCCAATGTTTTTTTTTTCTTTTTAGTCGGTCTATTATCATATTTTCTGAGCATTGTCAATGACAATGATACGTTACTATACATTTCCTTTTAACAGTTTAACAAGTGACTGTTGTTAAGCTTATAAGTGTTTGACCTCTTTAATTAAAGGAACAAATGCCTAACTATCCTTTCATTAATTTGTGCATTCTCACCAAGTTGACGGAACTGAAGAAACGAGATGGAAAAAGTTGGTTATCTTGTCCGCTCTCATGTATAGCGGGAGTGATCATCGTTAAAATGAAAGGAGCAGAAACAGATCCTTAAAATTTGCAAAATGTTTCACCAAATTGCGTCTAAGGGTCCTTAAATATTCAAAAATTTTCCAAAGGAGAGGGGGACACCCCCTCCCCTTCGACTTCTCCCCAGGACGGCGGTCCCAAACAACGTTTAGCACCCGCCGAATCGAAAAAACAGCTTACCCCCACGCATTTGAAACACACACACACACTAAACAGAGCCCATAAAGCAATTGGAAATCAAAATTATTCTCTAAAAATTGTAATTTACTGTATGAAATGTTCGCACTTGTAAATTTCAAAAACATGAGATATAAAAAATTGGAATGATTAAACGCAATTTAAAATACCTAAAAACTGCCATTTCCTGCATTCTGGGAGGCTTTTTTGTCAAAATTTTCTCGGTACGCTCTGCGCCAACTCATGGTGGCGCTCCGCTTAGATAGTGTCCGGCATATTTTGCTCCCCCTATAAATACAGTCCTGGATACGCCCCTGATTGTGAACAATGGATTGATGTGTAGTAAGTTGTCGACAGCCTAGTAAGCGTCAATGTTTTAACATTTAAAACGACTGTTTTTCGTGACAAAGTCTAAAGATCCTCGTATAATAAAAGACCTGCCCATGCTATTTGCAAATGCGGAAAAGAGCTATGAGGCTAAATGTTACTGTTGATTTTTCATCAATTTGCGCATTATTTTGCAACTTTAAGGTGGTGTATTCGTGCTAAAAATGTAACAAGGAATGACAATGTGGTGTTTTTAAAAGGGGCACAACGTGCCACAAAGGCGCACATTAGTTTGCGACTGAAACGACTGGCAATGTAAAATAAATGGGCAAACTTTCATGTGCCGCGCTTCAAGATTTTGCTGACTACATGAATCTTTGTGTTTAGTTTCTTAAGTACCTTTAAGCCTATTATATCTGGAAGACTACTTCAAAAAGGAATTACTGTCCGCAACTAGCTAGGTTCAAAGAGAGGGTTAAAGATGTGTCTCCCGTCAAAGTAACACCTCCCTGATCACAAGTTATTGCGCAATCGGCTGTTTCAAATTAAGTAAACAAATTTCAACATTTTATATTTCTGCAACGCGAACGGGGTGAGCTACGACAATGGGAGTTGGATGAATGACATTCGCGTGCTCAGTGATAGTGTAGAAGTGTTAAACATATCTCCATCAGTTGTGAATCAACGTTTTGCTTTGTGGTAGTGCCACCACTAAAATTCTGAAGGGAAACATTTTTTTTGGGGGGGGGGTACAAAAATTTGCTATAAGCTAGTTCTTGTTCAGAATAAGGGAGGGGTATGGACGCAGTCGAGAAGAAAAAGTTCTTTTTCAGTGGGAATGACCTCCCCATCCAAGAAACTCCTCCAGGTACCTACCCTTGTTTCTTCAACTACAACTCTAGGATTTTTTTTTTTACTCTTTCCGTAGGAACCTCCCCTTGGCTATAATAATCGGCATTCCAATGGTTACCGTGGTCTACCTTCTAACCAACATCGCTTACTTCACCGTGTTATCTCCGGCTGAACTTTTGGCCTCCCCTGCAGTTGCAATTGTAAGTAGTGTTGTACCGACATTGCAAATAGCCAATATTACTAATACCGATATCTGAGTTCTCAATGTCGGCCGATGCTGATCCGATACCGATGTTTGGGAAATTAGTATTCAGCAACTAACCATAACTAAGGGACACCACCTATATGCAGTGGCGTTTCATCTTGATGAGATACTGAAAATATTGGAACTTGAATCCAAAGGTACTCAAAAAGTGTACCATTTCCATGACATATGGGACTATAAACATCGGTAAGGT
Source organism: Holothuria glaberrima (assembly GCA_009936505.3). Lineage (NCBI taxonomy): Eukaryota > Metazoa > Echinodermata > Holothuroidea > Aspidochirotida > Holothuriidae > Holothuria > Holothuria glaberrima. The sequence continues at coordinate 2,237 of WURT03430575.1, forward strand.
AGTATCGGCATTTAAGGTACATTTTACTGATACCGATATAGAATGAAAATTGGGAATACAGGCCAAACCGATAGTGAATAACGATTATCGTTCCAACACTTATTGTAAGCAGGCAATTATTTCTTTAAGAGTGAAAGATGCCAGGACAGACATATGTCGTGTTCGTGTGTGTTTAACAGATTCCCGGCAGTTCCATGTGCTAACAGTTATCATCTGCTTAGTACTGAGAAAACTTAGGTTTCGGAACCAGCATTGTTCACGAAATTCCAGTCTTGAGGTCGATTCTTACTTCAGTAGAGCGCCATAAAGCTATGAAAGCTGAAAACTGTTCATAACTGAGCAATGGCCGTGATTGGGCAGGAAGAGCAATGTATAGATGGTCAGACATGCATGGTTTTGGAGGTAGCTATATAGCGTATGAGGTATGAACCGGCCCTGAGTGTCATGCTTTCTTCCAAAGACTATGTTAGCCGTGGCCCACTAGATCAATACTTGTTGCCGTTTGTATAACTACAAAACGAATATTCATCACTGCGTCAAAACCAGTGAAAATTTTCTTATAGGCAACGTCATAGTCATATTTTTTTCCAAATGTGAATTAGATTTTATTAAAGGAAAGACGTTCATGGCATCACGTTCCGTTTTAATTTGTCCTTAGAGTGAGAAATAGAATTTTGAAGCATTAGGCCTCTTGACAAAGTTTATGCTAGAATTTTAAGTTGGACACAAAGAGGTACTGATAGTTTATGAATAATGTAGCAGAAAGGTAAAGACCGGTTATATTTAAGGTGTAAATAAAGTATACAGTTTGGGAAATTTAGATATCTTCCGTTGATAATAAATGATATATTGCTATGAAGGTGCCTGTAATTTTGTTACCTGAATCCCTCTCATTTTATTTACAGACATTCGCTGATCGCATGTTGGGTCCTATGGCCTGGATTATACCTCTCTGTGTCTGTTTTTCAACATTTGGAGCAACCAATGGAAGTCTCTTTGCAGCTGCAAGGTAAATTTTATCTCAAACGTCAGTAAGCCAACCTTTCTTTGCAAAGAAGGCATCTCAAACGGCCCTAGGACACACTACATAGTTTTGTATGAGGCAAGCAAGTCCCTATCCTCAGAAGACTGTTTGTATATCAACCATTTATTTCCGTGACTTGAATTTGTTGTAACCTCATTAATAAATGAACTGAAAACAGTTTCATGTGGCATAGCTCAAAGGAAAAGAAACAAACACTGAAACGCGTCATCGTACACACAACAAAAATGGGAAATAGTTTGAACACACAGGAAATCAATATTTTACTTAATTCCCGAGATGCCTGCATTTTAACATTGGCACATGGAGACAGACTCGGAGCAAGTCTGAGTGACCTAGTCTGGCAATGCATATTGACATCATGGCTTAGGGTTCTTTGTCTTCTTCTACGTTGTGTTTTTTTCGCTTTTGCTTAGTTTTTTCGACACGAGAGGGTGGTAGGTTCTTATCAATGTCGAATATCCAAAATGCTGTCCTCACATACAGTTACCGAACACTTCTGAAACCGCTGTGTAAATGCAAACCGCACAACAAAAATATGGAAGTCAATGATAAAAAAATAAAGTAAAAAGTATCTTTTTTGAGAATGAATTGAGCCACTGATAGCACAATAGATATCCTATAAATAACTTTCCGTGGGAAATGTCTGCTCTTGTGAAAAACACAGGTGTGGTGTCGTCAGGAGTTTAGACAAAAGTAAGGCTTAGAGCATTCTTTTAACGCATATTATCATTTGTTTTGATATTCAAGAGTAAGGGAGTGGTAGCGTGAATTACAAAAATCCTCTTAAAATGGCTTGTAAACTTTCAAAGTAATTATTTTAATTAGAAGTCACAACATTACCAATAGACCTTAACACTGACGTCACGCCAACGTCATATTTGTGGACAAACAATGAAGCTAAAAACGTTCGGTTCAAATTAAACCGAAAACGAATCAAATGGCACTTAGCCAAAAAAGATTAAATTTTTGACTAGTTTCGGTTAGAAGATGACCCTTTTCTGTTTAAAATAAACGAAATCTAGTCAAATTTTGACCAGATTTTGGTTCAGTGCCCATTTCGAAACAGATTTGGTTTCAAATTCGAACCAGACCGTTTTTAGAATATAGTTGGATAAGGTACATGATTTAGGTACGCATACTGTACACTTGACGTAAAAACAGCACGCGCACGTTGCCTCAGGCTCCTATCCGACCAGCATAAAACTTAGCTATCTGCATTTGCGAAACTTGATATAAATTTGAATGCTACGCTCTTTACATCAGCCGAGGGCGAACTTTCTGTTCTGTGACGCCAAATACGGAAATGCTTAGGCTAAATGTAACGAAAATATCTAATTTGCAATGAATATTCCACTACGTCATATAAACGTACACTCTAAAAACGTCAGGTTCATATTGAGCAGAGAACGGATCAAGTAATTGACTAGTTTCAGTTCACAACTAACCATTTTTTTTTTCAAAATATGCAAAATCTAGTAAAATATTTGAACCAGGTTTCGGTTCTGTGCCCATTTGAACGCGTTCGGTTCAAATCTGAGCCGGACGTCTTAAGAGTGTAATTTTAAAATAATTTGTTGCAAATATGGGCATCCAGAGGGAGGGCAAGGGGGGCACTTGCCCCCTGGAAAATCAAAAAACTTTGAAAAAAACTTGAAGAAAAAATAACATCAACATTTTTTTATGATATCGCTAGAAAATTTCCGGAATGAAATTTCAAAATAGAAAATGATTAGATGCAACTCACAAGGCATAGTAAGTGCCATTTTCAGCGATCTGGGAAGCACTTTGGACAATATTTTCTTGGCGCTTTGCGCCAAACTATGGTAGCGCTACGCTTAGATAATTTGTCTACAGGTTTTGCCCCGGCAAATTCCTGGCTACACCCCTGTAAAAGGCTCCAACATTTAACAATTAAGCTCTTTTCTGGGAGTAAAAAATTTTCCCCATGATTTGATCAATTAAAAGTTTTGCCCTCCCTCTGAAATTTTTCCTGCGGACGCCCATGGTTGCAGATTATTCACGTTGACTTAAGAGTAGAGAAAATACAACTAAACCGACTGTTGGCTAGGCTACAAAGTGTTCAGTTTATATTTTCTGCAGATTAGCAATGGTGTGCAGCAGAGAGGGGCATATGATTAGCTTTGTGTCTATGGTAAACTTTCATCGCAAGACTCCCATACCAGCCGTTGTGTTTCAAGTAAGTTTGAAAGCGTGACTAACGGGTCACTCAATGACCATAAGGATCGGTTTTGCGGAACATGGGGGGGGGGAGTTATGCTAAAGGAATATTTGTCAACAGGTCTTGGTAAAGTGAAAATGGAGGTCATGATACACCTAATTGACTATGTAGTAGTTACTAAGTTACCCGCTTGAAAAATCAATGCATTCGTTTTACATGAACCTCTTTGGGTTAGCCTATAATGGAGCTGTCTCAGGCGGGGAACCGGTGTTATTGGAAAAAGTGCCATGTTTGTCTAAATAAAGTACAAAAGCTCGTTCCTCAAAAATTGACAAGAAGTGCTACTGGAAAAAGATACTGTCCCATTCAATATTACCATTCCAACACTCTAAAAGACGTTGGATAAATTTAACTACGTTGGTGTTACCTGTTACCCAACAATTTTCTGGTGTTAATTTATATAAACGGGAAAATCGTTCTTAAAATTATCTGCTTTTGCTTCAAATTAACCGCTGATGAAAATCCTGGTCACTCGCTTACATAATCCTGGGTCATTTTAACAACTATGATTACTAAGTTATTTTAACCAGTATATGGTTGGATAACCGGTACCGTAACACTGTAAGTGCTTGAAATTAATCAGGATGTGCTTAGAGTGAAAATAGCCATTGTCGTCATGAAAGCTTTATACACCATCTGATGGATGTCTAATGATCTGACTGAGCTGTCGTAACAACATCGCGTTAAATGGACAGCCAGAAGTTGATTTGTCTTAAGCCGCAGAGTACTACACTATCGTAAAGGGCCCTTCCCGTCCCCTCCCCTTTAAAGAGATTCATTCTGGATTCCCCCAGGTATATATTCAGTTCACTCGTTGCGTACCAAAAGTCTCTTGATATTCATTCGTTGCTTTTGAAATTTAAATAGACACTGAGATGTTGATTTGCTCTTAACCCGAGAGCATTACACAAAGGCCCCCTCTTGCCCCCTCCCCTGTTAGAGAGACTCATTATGGGTTCTCTCCTGTCTGCCTCCAATGTGCTCAGTCGTTGCCACCCGAAGTCCCTTGATATTTATTCGTTCCGAGGGAAAGTCCTCGGATGTCCTATCTGATAAAAATCGCACGAGAACAACAGGAAACTTTCTTTACGGCTGTACGGTAGCTGATAGTCACACATTTTATGCAAGGGAGCACAAAAATTCAACACGATTATACAAGGGTATGATAAGCAGAAAACTGTACAAATTTGACTTGAACTGCCTGATCAATAAAAAGTGGAGGTTCTCTTAAACTGCTGTCTGCCAAAATAACGTAGGACTAGGCCCCATTAAGATTTTGTACGGCCTGACACTACTGTATTGCTGAAAAATATTTGTTCCCATTATTTCTCCTGCAGGGTGTTCTGGCTATCATTATGGTGATTCCGAATGATTTTGACCAACTGGTAAATTACTTCAGTTTCACGTCCTGGATGTTCTATGGCTTGTCATGCCTGGCTCACATTGTTCTGCGATTTACGCACCCAGAATGGAAACGACCAATCAAGGTAAAATGACAATATTCGAGGTACAGCACTGTTAAACACTTGCATCAATCTGATCCAAAATTGGGTCAGGAGGGAACCGACTAAATTTGTTGGGTCAAATATTGACCCAAATAAGACTTCATGTGACCCAAATTGAGTCAGAATCTGACCTTAAATCTTTTTTCAGTTCCCTCGTGACCTAAGTGTTATTAGGGTGGGCTATTTACAACTTGGAACAAACCATAGAATACCAGGACCTATAGATATACAAGCCCGTAGCCAAGGAGGGGAGGAGGAGTGGACAGAATCCCCATTTCAAACTGAGTTTGACCCCCTCAGAATATGAAAAAGTTACCACCGCCTTAATGCATTTTAGTTTATCTTGCCCCTCTAGAATATTTCGTCCCCTGCAAGCTGCCTCGTACCCTCCAGTACCTTGTCTGCCTAAAGGCCGGATTATACATTTTCAAACCGTTGGCTCAGACATACAGTGTGGATTGGCAATTGTCAGTTTGTTGGGTTTTGTGATTCGTTGTGTTTAGCACTTGTTCCCCTTCATGTGCACACATGGTTATGTTGGGGAACGATTTTAATGCGTTTATAGTCTGTTCCTTGGAAGAAATCAATGCAAGAAAATTTAAATCTAAGCACTTTGCTTGCAATTGTTAAATGGGGAGTGGCTAGCCCATTTTCACATTCCGCCTTTCCATGCCCCTGTGAATTATGATGTATCAGGAGTTAGTGCCTCGGACGAATTCTTTATGTTTGCATTTCAGATTCCCCTGATAATACCTGCAATAGTTTTCATATTTTCGATTTACCTCGTGGTAGCACCAGTCATAGATGAGCCTTCACTGCCTTGGTTGATTGCTACATTGTTTGTACTTGCCGGCTTACTTGTGTATTATCCATTGGTTTACAAAGGATACAGAATAAAATCATTTGGTAAGTTTGTTCTGTTTACTATCAAGCAAAGCTGTTTTCACTTTCTACAATTCTACTGTCCGAGTGGGGTATAGCATTTTCACAATCTCATAGCCTACAGCCATCAGTTGCAAATGCAATTAGATGCTCTGAAAATGCGTTTCTGCGAAAAATGGTTTTGTCTACCATATACGTTTTTAAGATCACTTCGTCAACTGAACTGTACTGTACACCTCAGGCGCTGATCCTGAGAGGGCTTTTGCAGCTTAAGCCCGCATCCTTTCGGCACCACTTCCTTTTTGAGATGGTTCTAAAGCTGCACCTTTATTTTTTTGTATAATAATTTTGATCGCTAGATGTAAGGAAATACCAGTTAGCTTGTTTAATTTAAAGTACCCCCAATGGCTCCCATCAAGGCTGCATACATCTGGCGCCCGTAGCTTCGAACTTTGAGTTCACGAAATTAACTTCCCCTTTTTTGGTAAAGTCATGGATCCGCCCATGTAAAAAGAGAGTACAGTTGATAGTACTTAGCGGGAAGGGAGATGAGGGGGGGGGGGTAGTGGTGGCATACGATATTTTTTCATTGTTTTTATTGCACAAATTGCAAGGTATTTTCCCAAGACCGATTAGTCGTCATGACGAAATTGCCTCGCTAAAATGTCCGCTCAATTAGTTCCCATTTCAATCATAGCAAATGCCTCGTAGTGCTGGATAGTTATGACGCAAACAATGACAAACAACTCAAGTAAAGTGTATGGAGACAATTGGATTGACACAATCTACTGTCCGTCAGAAATATGCATCTTATTCTATGCATCCTGCAATTGTAATGGATATACAACAGGAACGCTTCCGTGCAACCTGCATTTTAATGTAACCAGTAGAGAGGACGCAGTAAGACTCTTCACAATTTCGGCTGCGCATGTGCGCGTTTTTGAAAACTGGTAAAACGCAAACACGCCGCCGTAACTACTACGCGTGCCATGAAACTGCATTTATTTTTAGAAGATAGTCAAATTATCCTTTTTTAGATCAGCCCGGAGAGTAAAAAGTGTTCTCACCTGTGGTTTTGTTTCTTGAACTACATGAACATCCTTTTCTTGGAAATTAAAACTGTCTTTTAATGATGTGTCGCACATTACGTGTTTTTCGCATACTAGGAATGGCGATTGTGGTTTGTTTATCTTCCTTGCATCCCATAATTCCTTGCGCCAATCGGAATTGCGAAAAGACGTATTACTTTAGGACAAATTCATAGTAGGCACCTTTGTGTTGGTTGTAACCTAAGTGAAAATAAATGTATGTATGTATGTATGTATGTATGTATGTATGTATGTATGTATGTATGTATGTATGTATGTATGTATCTAAAAGCCCTAGGTGATGGGGTTGCTAGTATGATAATACCGTAGTAAAACAAAAGACAGGTAAGGTTGAAAAACAAGTTCTTTGATAGAATCAGTACAGCAGGCACTCAAGGCAGTCAATGAATGTGTTATCCAACACAACACAATTTAGTAATTCGCCATTTCGTTGGAATGACGAGGACACTTAACTGCTTGTTTATTCTTAGTCGTTTGACAGTTATGTTTATAGAAACACTTCCTCCTCCTGCTTACATGATTAAAGCATACTCTAAATACTAGTCCTAGTTTTAGCCATACGGAAAGAATTCAGGATTAAGAAATGTTTTTTGAAATTATTTTGTAATTTATAAAATTTATTGAAATTATAAAAAGAGTGATTTAAACACATTCAGTGGAAATCAATAAATACAGACTTAGGCCTATGCATAAATCCTGCACTGAAAGCACAATTAATCCTCGCTATTTAGATGATAAGCCAGAATCTTCCCCATCACATCAAGACTAAAAAGAATTTAACCCTTTGCCTCGTAGCTAGCTGAACGATAACTGTGTTAACATTTATTCTCACTAGCAAGTTACTTCCACAATGGAAGTTTTTAATCTCTACCTGCAGTAAGCAGAAAATTTTCCATTTTCCAAATATCAGTTAAGCAAATTCACCTATATTCTGATATGCGTATATTCTGCGACAAAAGCAGTGTCAAACCCTGAAGAAGATTGTCGTTCCCGTCAGTGTTACAACTAAATTATTAGAGATGTAAACTGTTACATGCTGTAGTAGTTAAGCATTGCCTTAACAATCAGATTTCCAGAAAAGATGATGTCGTAATATCGATCTTTCTTGTAAACGTTATGGGGCAATGTGATGATGTCCCAGGGCGTTTCCAATTTTTTCGTGGTCTTAGAGCTCGTCAAATAAGGTCATTTAATTTGACTTCTCATATTCATGCTGTATTGACTGAGCCTTAAAATTTTTTGAAACCTCACCATTCTATTGTCTAAGTGGGGTTTATAATGGTACTAAACCTCTTGTACTGAGACCGCAAATTCAAGGCGCTCTGAAATGCATTAATGCGGATAATATTTTTGTGTATCTATTACGTCTTTGAATCCCTGTCTCAACTTAAGTGCAAATCCAGGGGTCGTACTAGGAAAGTAACAATTGACCATTTTAGTGAGACCACGTTGTCGTCATTATTTCCTGAGTTAGCCCCCCCCCCAAAAAAAAATGATTTGTTTTCATATACTTTGTTGCAGATTACATAACCATCTTTATTCAGTATGTGTTCCAATCAGCACCCTCTCGTTACGTTGCTCCCGAGGACGAAGACGAATCGGAAGACTCTACACACCTACAAACTTTTACAACTTAATTGAGTTACTTAATGTTTACTTTTCAATCTACTTAGGTGATTTGTCAAGTTGCAATTTCACGAGCCCAAAATTATTGCACGCGCAATTTTGCGCTTTTCATATGACAGTTCATTTTTTAAGTTGAAACTTTCTTTGTTGGAACTAAATTTTGCATGAAACATGAATTTAGATTTAGTACTTCGTAAAATAATTCTGTAACTCATATTCATTGGTATATCGGTAATAAAACTTGGCCACATTTTTCGGAAACTGATCAACGTCTGTCATTTTGTAACAAGTGGATATATGTATCAAGTATAAAATAAATTCTCCTTCTGTATCTCCAGTACCGGAGAAAAAGGTCAGATATATCACTATATCCTTTAATCTTAATGCAAGTGTTAAAATTTGGTAACAAGAGAGTTTCGCACAATTATTACATTTAGCCTCAGCAATTATAGTTGCAATCACTTGCACGTATGTTGCTGCTATTAAAATCATGTGTGTGCTGTGACTATATTAAAAGATAATACAAAGTTCAATGTAAGGGATTATCTCTTAATCCCTTCAATTTACAAGGTTTCCTAAAAGCTTTTGAATTCTGGCTTTTGATTATATTGCCGTATAACTTTTTTTTTGAGGGGGGGGGGGCTCATCTTCCAGACTTATCAGGTTACCGGTAAAGTACCTGATTACATGTAAGAGATAGTATTGCAGCGACTTCACCTGTCTATAATTTGTCAAGAGCTATGGCAATCGTGTATCCGATGAAACTGCTATTAATAGATTTACAGGAATATACCATAGCCTAGATCCATACTCTCAGATCTCGTGTACTTAAATTGCAGCTGTGAAAAGATATTTAGGTTTTCCTGTCTAAGCTCACTTTGCAGTTACATTTATTTCGCCTCAACCCGTCCGCCAGTGCGCACTGTCTCGGAAGAAATTTTATGACTGGCTAACGCTAACCCAAAGCCCTGCAATCCGTAATACGGCCTGTACACGTGCATTTACTGATGAGAGCCAAGACTTTTAAATATTTTCAAGAATAGTAAAAAGCTCAATGACTGGTGGAGCCTATGCAAATCGGTATACATGCAATTTCTGAACTTTTTACAAACTTATTTGAAACAAAGTTACAATATTTATAAGTTACAACATTGTATATGTCGAATGGATTTTAACCGAAAATTTGAAGCGACAAGAAGACAATTAACTGTTTCCTTGTATTTACTTGTAGCCGTATCGTACCATATATATATATACATCAATATATATATATATATATATATATATATATAGTTTATCATAAATGCCAACCTTATCATTTTTGAAGTCATCCGTAAGTGATTTTAAATGGTCTTAGACATTAGTTACACAAAAAGAAATTTTTTTAAATATAAAGAACACAAAACTCGTAAATTTTTTAAGAGGTCTCGAAAAACTTACTGAAAAAGTTTTTAAAGTTTGTTGAAAAACGGTTAACACTTCTTAATTATTGGATAGAATTCAGCATGTAGAGCCCAGGGCCTTTTTAAAGAATTTTTTTAGTGGTGGGGGGCATTTGACGAAAGGGACCATCTAAGCGGAGGGCTACCATTGATTGGGGCGTACTCTACGACGAATTTTTTTCAGAAAAATGCCTGTCCAGTAGTGGCGTGCTCACGGGCCATGCAGTATGTTGTGTGATCACTGGCCCGGGGAAGGGGTCTAAGGGGAGGGGTGTCCCCTCCCCTTTGGAAATTTTTTAAAAAATTGGGCGTCCTTTTATGCAATCTGATGCCATATATGCTATCTTTTGGAGTTAAACTTGTATTAAAAAAAATGACGTATTTTTAGGAACTAAAATATCGGCACCAGTGAAGAAGACATGGCCCAATGGCCTCCCCCGTGTACGCTAGTGCTTTCCATGTTGCCAGAAATTGCACTCCACATGGCTTACATGTAAATTTATCTATCCTTATTTTCTTCACTGAGTGAAGTAGTTTAGTACTTTCCCCTATCCTGTCAGTATAAAATTGGGCAATGTTTACACGTTTGAAAACAAAATTTCCCTCAAAAAGGGACCATACGGGGGGGGGGGGACAAATGATCCTGGGGGCTGAGTATGGGGCCATGGCCCACCCAGTATGTATGTTAAAAAGGCTCTGGTAGAGCCAGTATTGTTTATAGGAGGATAGCAGAGGGTAGTTTGATTTTTTTTTTCAAAAATTTTGTTCAGTACATTTTACTGCCCGTGCAATATATATGCACTGATTGGTTTTTCTGCCTTTACATACATAGCACACAGGTAATTTTCAGTTTAGAAAACCAAGCTGTTAAATTGATATTTATCAAACAAGCAACAAATCTTTACTTTCAGACTTGTCTAAAAATTCCCCAAGAGAACAAGTGTTTTTGTTTTAAAAGTGTTGTGTACATCTAATAAAGGCAACTATTATATTTCTAAATTTTATCGGTTTCGATTTTTTCTTTATTCTTTCCGTATAAGGTATAGTTTATTATAAAGTAAATATTAGTGCGTGCTTGGATATAATAAATCTGTCTTGAGAAGATGTATTGACTGTCTCGACCTTAAAACAACGGGAAATTATATTGAAATGTCTGCATCTATGTTTCTGGAACCTTTTTGCTAGAAAAGGCTGATTCGACAACCTTTCATTCATTTGAGGATTGCTTGATGACCATTTGACTTTCTGAGTCTGACTGCCTCGCCAGATTTTAGGTTTAAATGTGTTAAAAATATTTTTTACGGATTATTTTCCTTATTAAAATAAAATATTGTAATTATACCACTGGCAGCCATTTTGCTTCTTCCGCCATCTTGGTTGACCTGAATTTTATCAAACATGTTTTGAAAAATAAGTTTGATATATTTCGATCAAAATATGGCAAAATATAAAGAGCAACTGTCACAAATATATTTTTAAGTTTTTTTCCCTATTATTGTAATTTATTGAAACTTTACCATTGGCAACCATTTTGCTATTTCCGCCATCTTGGTTGAATCCGATCTTGCAAAAAATGTTTAGAAAATATTTTAAGAATACTTGTAAAATAGAATATGGGCACAGGTTATTTTTACCTGTGTCAAAAGTACTTTTAATGATTATTTTTTCCCTATTATTATAATACATTGACATAATTATTGCATTGGCAGCCGTTTTGCTTTTTCAGTCCTATTGGTTGATCTGAAATCAAAAGAAGTATTTTAAAAATTCATTTTGGATTTTTTGTCACGAGATATGGCCAGATGTTAAGGGCAACTGTGTCAAAAGTATTTTTAATGATTATTTCTCATATTATTTTTATACATTATGATCGTTATATTGGCGGCCATTTTGTTTTTTCCGCCACCCTTGATTAGTTTGGGGTTCATCACGAAATATCAGAAATCATGCTTTGAATTTAATGTTAACTCTGCTATAAAGATATTTAGGGTTTTAATTCGATAAATATTTTTAATGATTATTTTTTGATATTTTTTTTGCATTTTTTTAATTAGTTTCTTATTTTTTGGGGGAATTTTTACTGAATTGTTTTTAACTTCTTCGGTGCTTTTCCTCCGTATTGGTTGTCAAGTACTCTTGTGCCAAGTATTGTTAAGTTCATTCTTAATTATAAAACATTAATTCACATCATCATGATTAGGGATTGTGAAAATTTGCAATGTTTTTGCACAACTTTTGGCATTCAGTTTGGGCGGCCATTTTGTTTTTCCGCCATCTTGGTTAACCTGAATCTCGCCAGTACAATCCCAAAAATCAATTGGAATTTTTGTCATAAAATATGACAAAATTTGAAGAGTCGATGCCTCAAAAATATTTTTTAAGAATGTTTTCTTTATTACTATTTAATGCAAAATATTCATAATTTTGGCCGCCATTTTGTTTTCGGCAGCCATTTTGGATGAGTGAGACCCAATATTTTTACTGTTATCACTTGATTTCGTGTTCAGGGGACGATAAGGTTTCCAAAAAGTAGTGGGTCAGAGAGTTGTGGGGGTGCCCGTGAGGTGCCTCCGGCCAATGCCCTACACAGCGCAAAGTAAAAAGGTGGAAGGATCATGCAAAAGTGTAAATGTGTCATATCATACGTTCATTGTAAAAACAGTTGTGTAAACTTTTGCACAAGTTGATTCCGTGTGCCACCTTCTAAACTGCTGGGGAAAACACTGCCCACGTTGGTTACAAAACTATCCAATACTACCCAACTTGGGCAAAAAAGAGGATAAAATTTGACCAATTTTTTCAGAGTATAGTTATATTGAGGTCATTTCTTTTTATACAAAAGTGATACATCATTCCCGGTGGACTCCTCACACTCTTAGAAGGTCTGGTCAATTAAACTCGAACCGAATCTGATCAGAGGGGCATCGAACAGTAACCTGATCAATTACTTGACTAGATTTGGTTCAGAAATGATCAGAATTGGTTTCTTTTGGAACTGAATCTAGTCAAATTTTTGACCAGGTTCCTCTTCGTTGCCCCACTGATCAGACCTTGCTAAGACTGCACGCACCCTTTATTGCTACATGACTAGTGAAACTACATTTATAAAAAGTTCGCACTCCAAAAGTTGTGAATTAGTCCTCTTACTCGTTAACTACCCTATACAAGTACGTCATCCTTGTATTTTTCGACCGTCCTCATCTGATCATCCAATTTCCTGTCTCAAATTGGTAGCCTAAAATAACAATAAGTGTCGTCCGTGGATTAGCTAATTGCTAAGTACGTGAGCTTAAGCCAACGGATAGAGCACTCTGCTCACACAATACATTTGTGGCAGAGGAGACATTATTTACCCTGTCACCCTTTTTATTGCTCAAGCTTCATCGTTGTGTGGTATCCTCACACAGTTCTGTGGCCTCAGCCATGGTAGGCACAGCAATAGTAGACATAGCAATTCAGCTATTTACCATACTAAGTTAAAAATTACCCATCTCGGTATAACAACGGCTTCCATTCTCACACAAAAAGCTACTTTGTGGACAGACAACCTATGGGTATTCCTCTAGCAATGTTTGCCTTACTTGAAGTTGCTACATGTTTTTGTATTCCCAACCTCTTGAAGTCTCTTCCAGTATCAGGATTATCTTTCGTGAACTAATTTGCCCCTTTGTATTAATTTCAAAGGTCGAACTTATCGTCCTGTTTATTAACTGATTTCAGCCTCTTACACATTCAAAGCTGTTTCTGTTCAAGATGCAGATAACGTTATTAATAGTAACGCCTAAACAATTAGTCAGGGCTTTTCTGAGATTTAACAGTCATGCATCATTCCTTTTTTTGTTAGTCAGTGGCGCATACTCCCCCCTGCCCCCATAGCTACGCCACTGAAGTTCAATTCTTTTAAGGGGCGTTCACACCCAAACCGAAATCTGCTATGCTTTGAGGGGCGGCAATCCGTATCGCAAAGCAAATGGCTTGTACGTATTCCTGTGGAACCGTTCACACCGAAATTGCGTTGTGAAAAGCGTTTTGCGGGAAAATCTCACAAATACAGTTCCATCACTAGGACATTCGGAGTTAATTCTTTAATAATTATTTTTGCTGAAGAGTCGGAAGCAATCACCCTATTATCATGCATCCAGGATTTGTTATGGGAGGAAGCAGGTTCAGGACGAAATAAGTCACACCCTAAAGTTTAGGTTCTACTTCCCCTAACTAAATTAATGACGTTGATGGGTAAGGGTCGAGAGGCAAAATCGTTAACAAGGACAAGGGGTAGAAGCGTGAAGAAGCTCTAGTGTGTTCACAAAGTTTGCGAGCATGAGAGCATTTCAGTACCTTAAATGGCATTGGACAGTTAAATAGGCCTATGCAACAAACAACCTCACCCCCATCAAGGTAAATGACATCTTTAAGTGCCTACTTTGGATTTTTATGATGCTGGAGCTCGGGCGTATAAAATTGGGGTTATTGCTTTAAACTTTGACATAACAATTGAAATCCACGTCGTTTCTTTCCCTTCCCATTTCACTAAACAGTTGTTGATTTGTAAATTGAAAAGAAAGGTGTATACGGCCCCGAAAAATCACATTTTAAAGACTGCGTAATGTGTTATCTCATTTTCCATAAAAAATGGCATCCACGTCGTCTCTTTCTCTTCCCATTTCACTAAACAGTTGTTGATTTGTAAAGTTTGTTTACCATACCATATACGGTAGTCTACATTCCCTTGCCCTTAAGGTAAGTGTTGCTTCTCCTTGTTCAATGGTGTATAAACCTAACCATGATAAAATGCAGTTGTGTATGTCAAGTGCATTAATGTATGTAGACCAAATTAAGCACTGCCTTACACCCTCTTATAGATAAAGTGAATATGGAGTGTACTTAAGGTGAACAGTCTAAACACAAAAGTTTTTAAAGGAAATATTGTCTTCGAAATTCATCAACATGGAACAGATAAAAGGTGTGAAATCTGCTGCCTTTTGCGGGCGGAACGCGGAAATTTTTCAAGGACAAATAGGGGTAATTTTATTTCAATGAAAATTTAGAAAATCACCCCATTCCTTCTTGGATAACAAATTTGGCGTCCCCTCCGCAAAACGCCCCAAATTTTGGTTTTGGTGTGAACACACCGTAAAGAAAACTTTCCATATGATTACACCCTTCCAGTCACATTAGAAAATTCGGGCAATGGCACGTCTACCAAAAGTTATTAAGAATTACATATGACATTTTTGCCAGTTAAAGTTATTTTTAAGTTTCACCTAGGAGTGTACACTTCAGGTCAAGCAGTGATAGACACAACGAATTGCCACATCTTTAACAGAAATTCTTTCAAAGTTCCTTGCAGTTGCAACGACTTTAGGCTATAGGGTTGAAAGTAGTGTTGGACGATTATCGATATTCACTATCGGTATTGGTCGATATTCCCCATTTTCATCCTGTATCGGTATCTGTTAAATTTACCTAAAATGCCGATATTAATCGCCACATATGTCATGAAAATGGGTCACTGTTTGAGCATGTTGGAATGCAAGTTCTAATATTAAACCTCATCAAGATGAAACGACACTTCATTGTGGTGTCTCGTTGCCCAAGGTTAGTTGCCGAATGCTATATTATTATTGATATCGGTATGGGCCGATACTGAAAACTGATATATCGACATCGGTAATATCGGCTGCTTGCAATATCGGCACAACACACTAAAGCACGATTTTTCCCACTTTAGCAATAATGGTGGGGTTCTAAAACATTTTTTAGCACAGTAAATGCACCATTAATGGTTCGAAATAGTGCATCATTTGATAATTGGACGTTTTGGTGAACAAGTTAATCGTGAGTAACAAAGCAGCAAATTTCTTTCTTTTCGTGAGACTGCAAATTTCTTTAAAATACATTTTTGGGCTATCCTAATTAAACTGCCGTTTATTCTGTATCGATACAGTTTCCACCATTGGTGGTTTAGTTATCTTTATCATCATTTAAGTAACTGCAGCTGGTGATTAATTTAACTTAATTGACAATTCAGGATGACAGGATCTAGTGTAACTATTAAGCTCCAAAGGTCAATTCTATAGATACGACAAACACAGATAAAACCGGAGAATACCGTACAGATACTCGACAGCCTCATTCATTGTAAATTGTATGAAGTATCGCTATTACAACTGCTTTTTATTGGATTCGATGTTTCATGGTTTATAGTTCCGGACAATAAAAACTTTCAAACTGTGAGGATAACGAAGCCTAATTCCGTCATATTTTATTTGTTGTCTTACATTTACAATTTTGATACATTGTATTGGTTCTTGGGGATAATTATACAGGCTGACAGTCGTCACCAGGTAAGATTTTTTCATTGTATCCAATAGCATTTATTAGTTCATTCATTAGATCTGTTACAGTTAGTACGTAATACCACGATGGTTTTGAATACGTATCTTCTTTCGTTCGTTGAGAATTTGATGGCCACTTTTTATGTGGATCAAGATATTTATAATTCAGGTCTTGAAAGGCAGATGTTCTACGACGATGGGAGTCTACAAATGTCCAAGAAGCCTATGGCTTAAAAATTAAATTTCCTACGTATGGTAAAACAATTCAGCAATTTTGATCAAATTTCTACCAATTTCAGTCAGTTACAGAATTATCCTGTATACATAAAGAAGACAAGAACAGAACATTTTCTGTCCAGTTGTTCAGACCTTGTAGAAATGGCATTTATGTATGAATTGCAATATCCATGCTATCAAACTGTTTGATTTGTTACCAAAACGATCGGGATTTTCGTTTCATATGTAAAGCACAACGAAAACCATGTGCATTGTATCGAAAATCTTTTTTAATACTTTGTTAAGTCGCAGTTAAGTGTATAATATTCACCCGTCATTCTGTACAAATAGCGAAAACAGTGTAAAATTTCCTATCATACAATTTCGAAATATCAAGGTTGTATTGAAGTATCATTTTCTTTTGGTCCAAAGACTCAGAAGGCGTATATTATCGTAAAATATACTACATCTAGGCAAACATGATTTCTTTTATGGTATAATGACCCGCGTATCTTTTAACAAGCAAAGGCTTTTAAAATGTCAGTATAATGGAAATCAAGAATGCATTTCAAGCAAAATGTACATTAGTCAGTTGTAAATAGTTCATTTTTAAAAACAAGACATTGCGCATTGTCTAGAATTAATATTTACTTTTAGGTGATTAATTTCAATTTTCACCAAGTTGCCACGCATTATTGCATACTACAATGTTAAAAAATTTCCCCGCTCCTTTAAAATCTGAAAGGTTACAACTTGAATCATAGTAAATTTGTTTCAATAAGTTTTGTTTTCCGCGTACGGTTTAAAACGACATAAGTGCCCTAAGACAAATGCGACAAAGCGCCCAGTTGAAGAAGAAATGGCAGCCATTCTCTCAACAGGCAAAGGTAAAGTTTTGTACGATTGTTAGACGGCAGATGATCCCATCGGTAAATATAACATTATATCATATGTCAATTATGTGCATCTTTATAAAAATACGCTCCACGGGTATTCATTTTGATGCGAAATTATGCCATTTAAAACGTTTGGAGTTAGTTCGTTTTGCGGATGATGGTTCAAGCTTGAACATTTGTTCTATACCAGTATACTGAGGATAATACAGTCGAATTGACCAAGTATTTACCAATAGGAACATTACCAAAGAGCAAGGACTCGATACTCCATTGGGTAATGCCCAAATTGGTCTAACACCTTTAAGGTAGCTAACTTACTTTGGTACATACATTGAGAAAAAAGTCTAAAACTACCAATTTAAAAGTCAATTATATAAAAGTTGTTGATGTGATTTTTAACATAAGACATTTTGACATATGACACTCACGTCGTAATTATCCCGGTGACAAACTCAACTGCGCATGTACAAATGTGAGACCGTCTGTGCGAAGTGTGTCTTTGGTAACTAAGCGTTCAGTCACTGACGTAATTTTTTGAAATTCGTATTTCATGAGTTCGTACGGATACATTTACCCCAAGCTGCCAAAACGTAAATTGATGGAAGGTCGCAGTAAGAGGAACGGATATTGTGAGTAGTGACGGATTTTCGAAAGGAGTAAACATGACCAACTGACCTCTTAAAATGGCCAGGTGTTACTTTCGTAGTAAGCTATGGGTGGAAAGTTCAGTTCAAGGGAGAAGCTAGGATGAAATTCTTAAGAGAGGAGGCTAGGTATCAAATGGGGAGGTCACGGCATTGATCGCCGTCCTGGGGAGAGCGTCTAAAGGGAGGGTTGTCCCCCTCCTTTTTGAGAAAATTTTGAATGGTTAGGTGTCCTGTGATGCAACCTGGTGCTATATTTCTCATCGTTTTAAATGAAATTATGTTAAAAAGTTATTCGTTGATTTCAAACACACGCACAATGTGTTTTTGCACATTATTTTTTAATTCTTACACGTTTTAGGACACAAATTTTTGAGGGTATGACAAACATCTGGGGCAGACACCAAGCACCCCAGCCATAGCTACGCGCCTGGTTCAGTTGGAGCAGTGGACACGACGATAAAATTAAATGACACAAACATCTTCAACATAAATGTATATCACAACTCCGTGCATTTTCAACGTACTTACACTCTAAACTCGTTCGGTTCAAATGGGCACTAAACCGAAATCTATTCAAATACTTGACTAATGTCGGTTCAAAACTAACCGTGTTCTGTTCAAAAATGACCAAATCTAGTTAAATATTTGAATAGATTTCGGTTCAGTGCCCATTTGAAAGGACTCGCTTCAAATCTGAACCGGGAGTTTTTAAAGTGTTTATGTTGGGTTAGTAGAATAATACACCGTACTTACACAAGAAATGGTATGAAATTAATTTTCAGCTCAGTAAGTTGCATGAATATCAGTGTAATCTCTCTGTATGTTCCCTCCAATTGTTTAACTTTTAAACGCTTAAGTTAATTTCTTGTGTAATTTTTATATCATCCAAGAAATTATTGCGGCGGCCCCAATTATCTCTTTTTCAGAAACTGAAAGGACGGTGGTACGATTTTTGGATACAACTGCATCACATCGGCCTTTACCGTCTTTCAGTGTGCCAATTGGTGGCAAAACAATAGAAATAACGTCATTGTATCTCTAGACATGTTAATAGCTACTAACGTTTGCCTAGTGTTTTCGGTGGTGAAGCCCATACACTCTAAAAACAAAAGAGTGAAATTCACTCCAAAAAGTGACTTAAGGGACCACTCCTAAGGAAGAGTGTATTTCACCCGGAGTGGAGTAAAAATTCACTTCAAATAGAGCGATATATCGTTCCATGTGTATGAAGTGTCGCTCTGTTTGGAGTGAATTTTCACTCCACTCCGGGTGAAATTCACTCTTCCTTAGGAGTAGTCCCTTAATTCACTCTTTTTGGAGTGAATTTCACTCTTTTGTTTTTAGAGTGCAAAGTGCCTTTACCATTATGCATACCCGCAACTCTCTTTGATCATTTCATGGTGCAAACCAAATGAGTAATGTTATGTAATTCGTTTTGAAAAATATAGCACAAATGGACAGATAATGAATAACATTTTTTTTTCATTTCAACCTCAGAAAGTTTGAAGAATAATATTAGAAAGCCCAACAGTAATACAAAACTAACGTTGTTATCAGGTATTGTATAACTTATAAAAACAATTGACATGATAAACTGTTTGACGACGTAATCTGAAAAGGTGAAGATACACAAAATATCTATCCTTCGTTTTCCAGTAACAACACGTATATAAGACTAGCATGGTTGAAGGCATGATCGGACCGTGCTTGTTGCATCATCTGTTTAGCTTGTCTGTTAAGATTAGATTGTTTACTTTTCACTAAATTGTGCTTTAATGAAGAAGTTCAGTTGACTCGACACCAAGTGATTACCCGTCTTAGCTATATATAAGATATTGATCAAAGTCCACAAACGGATAACTTGGCACAGCCTTATTTTGCCCAACACAAGTTAGTTAAGCGCTTCACAATCTTACAATCTACTAACTGGTATAAGGGAATATACACCAATGGCTTGCCAAAGGCTTTTTACTTTGAAGCATAGGCGGACTGGCCTTTGTGGCGATGTGGCAATCGCCACATGGGCCGCTCGGTTCATGGCTGCCTTGGACCAGATGCTGAGAAAAATATAAGAAACACGCGAAAAGGGAGGAGGGAGACAAAGAAAGAGAGAAAAAAGACTGTCGGAGCAATGGCTCCCCGAAGTGTTGAAAAGACAAACTTATTTGTACACTGCATGTTCATAGTGCTCTTTGAATTTTGACGTCTTGAAAGCACGATCAACTCGATCATACTGGTGATGACGGTTAGGCTATGTAATATAGCTGCGGATTTCCCAGATTCATTCAACTAGATTTAGCCCTCAACCCAGTGCAAACGATTGCAATCACAACTGACTCACAGAAATAAATGTGCAGCCATTAAATGTCCGGTTAATACACGTGACTAGTTGTAGATCTTATTTCATGCAAATTAAGTTGATAAATAGCGTGATGATGATGATGATGATGATGATGATGATGATGATGATGATGATGATGATGATGATGATGATGATGATGATGAT
>WURT03430686.1:0-22685 GCA_009936505.3 Holothuria glaberrima
GGCCGGCTCGACTTGAACCAATTGGTTGTAAACTGGGCCGTTAAACCTCATCTAACTAACTAACTAACTAACTAACTTTAAAACATTCATATTGTGGGTTTTGTATAAGTATCCGTAAGCTAGGAATTTTTCTTTACAAATTTCACCATTCACTTCTTCCTTCAGCTTTCGACGACTTTTTCACTTTCAACACAAGCTATCACATCTATAACACTCGTTCTAAAGAATTTCTACGAAATCTTTACTCTAGAACAAGTCTAAGATATTCCCAAATACGAAGCACATGTGTTTACTCCTGGAATTCTGTTAGCCCTGATATTAAAAATTCCCTTTGACTAAACGTATTCAAACGCAGGTTAAAACATTTCCTCCTGAATAGCAAACAAATTTAGCTAATAAAACAGCTTGTTTTACTTTGTTCTTTTCTAACTCTACGTTTCTTGCTGTACACTTCTTGGGGCCATTAGGCCGGCCTCTAGACCCCGTATTCACTTGCTTTGGGCTTCGCGCTTCATTTTTTCTGTTGGCATTTTCTCCCCTTGGTCAGCAAAATTTGACACACCCCTCACATTCAGAATATCTTGATGACGCCCCTTCCTGCCTGATGATCGTTGGCGGCGATTTGTTCTCAGTATTAGGGGGGGGGGCATGAACCCATTTCAAATAATTTACTGCGAGAAATCAAAGTCAATTGGCGATTTCTCAACCCCTGCATGTCCCCAGGGATTACCGTCCATGCTAATGATGGTCAAACAGGCCTGCAGTCGCAGCACTACTATGCGATAAATAAAAGAAAAAATCGATGATTAAATTCCTGATATTTACAGAAAACTGTAAACTATGTATATGTTACTTTGTAGAGGGGACTGTGTACTTTGTAGCCATATGAAACGGAACTTAAAATGGAACGTGACGAAACCCAAAAAGCGCGCAAAGAACATCAAAAGATTTTAGGATTTTATAAAAGAATCTTTTCTCCTTGAAAGCCCAAAACAAGTATATAAATAGTCCGTCCAGGATATTTTATACTCTATCGCATACACTAAGGCTCTCTAAACAAATTGGAAACTGTTTGCCTAACGGTATTCGACATAGCCCCTGTCCAGTGGCGCAAAAGCGTGGATTTGAAGAAAACACCATATACACATCAATTTTATATGAATATCAAGCCAGATATCACTTGATAAAAGACCGACATGCCAAAAATGCAAATCAAACTTTATATGGCCATATCAAGCCGGGTATAAACTAGGTGAGAACACAACACAGCATGGGAGGATATGGGGACTAGGGGGACCACTATCCCCTCCTCACGCCAGCTTGCTGTAATATTTTTTTACATTAATACGAGAATAAATCATAATAGAACATAACAACATTCTATGAACAACCGAGAGGCAGATGTTGATTGCACCCAAAATAATATTGAAGGAAAGTGTGGGTTGATGTATTATTCTCTAACCTGCTGACAGTGGTACCCCTGGAGGGGGCTCTACATCGGGAAAATTTCGAGAGCCTTAGTGAAAGTAGGATTTTCATAGATGTTCAAAAACAGAATTTTCTGGCCACTTCATGCATGTGTGCACCAGGGATGTTCTCAGCAGGCAGTGGCGTCGCCAAGGGGGGGGGGTAGGGGCGCTTTCCCCCCTAAAGATTGGCTGTGCCCTCAATGAGATTTTGGGTATGACAAAAATTATGCACAAACACCATTTACTTAGATCTTGATATGAAAAAAGGACCCGCTATCACTTAATCACTCAAACATACAACTAAAATTGCACAAAATGTTCTCAAAACTGTAAATTTGCGGCGCACTTCGCGCGCATCTATTTGTTATGTATGAAAGACAGCCTTATAAGGAGATGTAACCCACAGCTATTGTTTCAACCATTTACTTTCAAAAGCTGTGAGACTACTGGGGCCTTGAGTCTTCTTCTTTCTATACAACTCCCACATCGATTATCTTTAGCCAGATCTTATGTTTGAAAATTAAAAAATTGCGACTTTCGTTGTCTCTTCAATGCGTATTCAGTAAAGCTCAGTGCCTAAAATTCAGAACATGATTCACTGTCCCCATTCACACCCCCCCCATCATTAAAACGTTATTTCGAGTACGCTAAGACACTGATCAAATTGTGATTTATATTTTTGTGGCCTACCAGTGGCATACACAGGGGAGGCCATGGGCCATTTTTTTTGTTAGTTCCTAAAAATACGTAAATTTTTTAACACAAATTTTTCTTCAAAAGGTAGCATATGTGGCACCAGATTGCATGTAAGGACATCCAATTTTTCAAAAATTTTCAAAAGGGAGGGGAACACCCCCTCCCCTATACCCTCCCCCAGGGCGGCGATCACACAACATACTGCATTTGGGTGTGCGGACTGCTTGGCCCCAGTGCCCCCACTTTGAAAAGTCTGGCGACGCTACTGTCAGTAGGAGCTACCCACCCTTTTCCATTTATTTCTGAAGGAAATGCAGAAATATATAAATTGGTCATAATCGTAATTTTGAGGCACCCAAAGCCCACTGAACTGCATTCAAGCGCGCTTCTTTTCGACATTTTCCCAGCTAGCCCCGGATATGCAACCTTCAGATGTACCTTGCCATGCTCCAATTTGAAGGCTTCTCTTGAGTGGCATATCCTACCCAGGCGCGGATGAAGGATTTTGAGAAAGGGGGGCGCAGACACAGGGTGGCGCCAGGAAGCTCGACAGGGTGGCTGGGCCGGCTGATCCAGGATTTTCGAGGACCTTTTTTTTTTTTTTTGCTTTTTTGCACTTCAGTTCTTGCATACTTGCACTATACGAATTTTCGTGGACCTTTTTTATTTGCTTTTTGCAAAATCGTTGATAAAAAATCGTTGGTCATCGAAAAAACGGGGCTGCGCCGGGTGCGTCCCCCTGTATCCGCGCCTGTTACCTGGAAGTTAGTTGTCTCAACATTAATTCCTATTGGGCAGCATAAGTGGATTTTTTTAAGTTTATAGCAAACGTTAACATGATCCGCTGTCCCCATTCAACCCCCCCCCTTCCCAGTTATTGCGGGAAAGGCTAACACAATTTTCAAAGTGTGATTGTTATTTTTGTGGCCTGTTTAAGTGCGCTGCAATGACATATTGGAGATAGTGAAATACTTGACTGTGATGTTCACACATTTATAAGTACCCCAGAGCCTCTGCATGGGCTTAACACCCTGGACCCCAATGGAGTGTTGTCCCTGGACCCCACCAGGGGCCCTACATTGAAGCCCTGGGGCCTAACGCCTACAGGGGAGTGCTGTCTGTCACTAAGATGCCTACAGTGACACCCAATCGTTCATTTTGGTGTGCCCCCGCGGTGGACCGCTTGCCACCCAGCCCCCCCCCCTTGAGAAATCTGGCGACTCCATTGGGGGCCGCCTTCCTCCCTTCAAAATATTGTATTTCTCATTTTTCTATGCATTTTTTCTGCACGTTTTTGCGCCCACCAGCCAAAGTTATTATTTTTTCCCATTCCTACTCCCTCTACGGCGATTTGGGTGGAAATTAGTGCTGAAAGCTTCAGAAATCCCTGAGCATTATAGGCCTACGTCATCATCTTCACCCATTGAAATTTGCCTGCGTAGCAGACTGTACGGCATATTCCTTGTCCAGTTATATCCATGGACAACCAAGTTCCAACTTCCACGTGCACAGCTTAGATGGTCGGATCCGTGTAACCCCTTAAACATTAGGAAACTCCTACACAGGTAGCTCTAAACACAATTAGTGACTGACAGAGATTCGACGATGGGATTTTGTAAAAAGTGGTACACTCTTGTTGACATAAATACAAACAATAGTATCTCCCTGATTGGACTGCACTGATGACTTTTACAGATTACCCTTTGTTCATGCTTTATCTTGAGGTTTTTGTTTGTTTGTTGTTTTTCTCTCTCTCTTTTTTTTACCTTTTTCTCATTATTTTGTTAATGTATATTGTGCATTTTGTTATTGTAGCACCTTATATTTATAAATCTCTTATACCCCTCCAGGAGACATGAAGAGAAATACACTGAACTGAACTAAACTGAACAGTAGTGTAGCCGACAGCTCGCTTGTAAGCAGCCTGTGTCGGTAGATATGGCCTTGGGCAATTTAATTAGGAGGCTTCAAATGCGCTATTATTGCTTGTCTGGGAGGGTACACTCACAGGTCGAAATTGGAGGATCGAAAAAAGTAAAGCCTAGCAAAGTAATGTTTCATAAAAGGAGCAACGCATGCTTGGAGAATGCGTAAAGCTACTATCATGGGCGTCGACCCTGGGGGACAGGGGATGTAATACAAAATGTCCCCCCCCACTTTTGCCAGGCTTTTACTTTTTACAAGTCATAATCATTGGCACAGGAGCCCAATTTGGTGGGCTGTAACGACTTGCCCGAAAAATTTGAGAAAAAAAATTCCGCGCGCTCCGCGCGCGTGCAAACATGTATATGTACATATTATAGACTTGCATCGGGTTTTACATTACAGTGATGGTATGTCAATTTCATTTTAATCCCTTACTGTGTTACATTATCCTTCCATTTTGCCAGGTTATAGTAAACTTTGGGAAAGTCCTTACAATAACTTGATAATAATTAGTGACGTAGCCAGAATTTATCTCACAGTGGGTCATGCAGTATGTTGTGTGATCAGTTACTGGCCTGGGGAGGGGACACCCTGGTTCTGGTTCTGGTGAGTTACTGTATAATTTCCACAAGACGGGATGTAACATGAAGGCACAGAAGGCTGATCAGCGTACTAATTACTAAAATGGGCTCTACTAATGATTTCTTCAAGACTCACAGAATTTACTAATCCCAACTTAAAAGCACTCTCAGTGGGGGCATTCCTAATACTGGGTGGGGGTAGTTCCATTCAGCAATTAAAAGTCCTAGGGAACAGTTAATATTTATAACAGTCCTTGTGGGTTGATAGTTTCACAAATGTATTAGAGGCATGTATTCTAGTAGACCCACTCCCCTTTGAAAATTTTTGAGAACTTAGGTGTTTTTATATGCAATCTGGGCCACATATAAATACACCACCACAGCGATGAAACAAATTAACAAACTAGTAGTCTGCCCCCCCCCCACTCCACTTTTGAAAATCGATCTGCGCCCCTGGCCACTTTACTAACTTTCATTTCTTATATTGAGACCAAGTTGGTCTAGGACCGAGTTGGCATGGATCCAATTTGGCTTGGTACCAACTGGTGGCGTTGGTTTGGGACCGAGTTGGCGTTGCCTGCCCTTTCAGTAAACACCCCAACCCCTACCTATACTGAAGCGAACGCAGATTCTCAAGTATGGTATCAGTGAGGTGATATATTAGTAACACCTCCCTGATGAGATTTTGTGTTACGCGTTTACGCGAACTGTGCTATTAATTACACGACCGTGTTCCATGTCGACTGTACCGTACCGTAATTTTGATATGCAAGCTTTGATGTATCACTGCGTGATATATACACAGTCCGATCCTGCAACGTAACGTACGTAACTGCATCATATACATCATCACAATAAGATTACGAACTACAGCGGCAGTTCCCAAGACAGTGAATTAAATACGTCGTGAACTGCCGACATAGGGCCTAGCAAACTACAGATAGATTACTGATTATTGAAAGCAGGAGGGTTTCTTCACAACATAATCAAATATTAGTGCTTTTAGTGAGAAGATGAGTGAGTTAACGCCCGACGAGGTAAATAAATGTCCACTGGTCACTTTATGCTTACTAAGAGCCTAATGTTACACTGTCATACCGTTATGATACGTTAGGTTAGGCTAGAGCTTAATTACACACGTAATCGCCTTGGCTAGGCTGACTGTTAGACAATGTTTTAATAGGCTACTGTGTAACACTGTAGGCCTAAGGCTAAGTTAAGTTTGTAGCTATGATTGTGTTAAAGGTATTGATCATGGCCATTATCCATCTGGCACACTAGTATGTAGTAGCCTAGAGTAAAATTCTTAGAGTATCAAGTCTTTACTCTTAAGACTCCTTGCCAAAACAAATAACAGTTAGGCCCTAGGCCTAACCCCTAAGCCCAGGTCCTTACATACGAAATTAAAATTTGCATCACCCCTACATATAGGCCTAGGCTACAATGCATTTAGGGTACTAATTTAGAATCAGTGCCCGGAAGTGACGTAGCATTGCAACTTAAAACTAGTGTGGAAAGCAAGGATGCATGAGTGGGATTCAAACGCCATACACTGCAAGAAGAATGTGATGCACTGAATCTGTATAGCGAGTCTATGCCCTAACCTATAGCGCTGCGAGCTGAGCTGACGGCCAACGATTTTAAATATTATAAGTACAGACTAATTTTACGTAGGCCTTCAGACTAACCCCATTACGTATATAGCCTACATGACTATACGTATATTATATCTCTATACGTATACCCTAGGGTATACGTAACCCTAACCTTATCACTATGCGTACCAAGTAAGCTATATAACCCTGTCCCTATCCGTATGTGTACCATGTAACCCTATCCTTATCCGTATGTGTAGGGTACCGTATACGACCCACCCCTACCCGTATGCCTACCACGTATGTAACCCTATCCCTATGCGTACCACGGTACGTCGCTTCTGGGCACTGATTCTAAATTAGAGCCGCATTTAGCCCAACCAGATGCAGACGGGCCATGATCCAAAGGTAGGTCTAGTCAATGCCCATAGGCCCTCAGCTTCAGGGATCAAGCAAGCTATCAGACAATAACATTTTCCTTTTTTTTCCTTGAATAGGGAAATGTTTCCTTAAAGAAAATAGGCTATTGCAGTTAACAAAACATGACAAAGTGACAGCGCTTGAAAAACACTGGGGCGGAGTGTGAATTCGCCCCCGAAATGCTAAAAGTCGCCCCCGAAATGATTGTGCCGGGGGTGAAAAAAATTACAAAAATTTGAGCAAATTGCCCCCATAAATTCCCAGGAATGTTCGAGCTGAGAATGCTTCACCATTCCCTCTGGTGAAAAAATATTTTGTAGTCAAATTTCTGATGAAAAACTTCTAAATGCTGGAACGAGTCAGAATACCTGCCGATAATCGCAATTTGCACTGCTTTTAAAACCTGTACGTCAAGATCTAGCGATCATTTCACTGAATTGAATTCACCCAAACTTTTCAATGAACAAAACCAAGTATCAAATTCGCAGTTCTTAATCGTATGCCAGTTTGATGCACGGCCAAACTGTACGCAAACACTGATATGTATTGCCATTTCCGTGTTCTGTACAGAAGATCAAGTGAAACGCACAATGTAAGCACAGGAAACTCAAAGCATGTGTATGGGTCCATAATTGCATGCTTTGACTAAGACATTAGGCACCTGCTCTTTACAAAAGTTAGAATTACATCGCAATAACAAAGAGCAAGGTACGGGAAAATTACAGTATTTTTGATCGCTGCTTGTACTGCTTAACTTTGTTTCATCATAGTTTGTAGTAGTAACAGTGGGTGCTTTGATGTAGAAAATGCATTTTAATTTGTGTGAAAGTTAAGTGTACTGTGTACTTTTATTATTTACGCAATGACGATGTCTGAAAAGTGACCCAATAAGCTGTGCAAGAAAGTCTCACTTTGCACCCAAATTAACTCTTACTAATTCCCATTTATTTGCTCACAGCTATAGCATGAATCGAACAGATATTTACGTATGGATATATAGTGCGTGTATCCATTACCGGTACATGCTAATATAAGAAATGCTCATAACAACATATGTGAGCCTACACACTCTGTTCATGTATAGATAAAGTATGGTAGGATCGTGAATGGTGTGAAATTTCCAAGAACATTCATTGAAATACTGCGGGCTTCCGGGTATTTTTGTTTTACCGTTCATCTGTGAGCGACTTGGGCTAAGATAATGGTATATGCTGATAGTGAATATACTGTAGCTCAATTATCGAGACATTTAGCTTTGCACCAGAAATTAGTGAGCTGTACTGTAGCACCCGAAAATCCGAAAGTAGCACCCGAAATGAAATTAACAGGGGCGATTTTTTCTTTGAAGTAGCACCCAAAATTGAAAAAGTAGTTCAAGCCCTGCAAAGTGATACCAATGTATAGGCCTAGGCCCCAGCTTGGAAAGCTTGCAAAGGTGTGCGGAGATTTTTATAATGACCAAGATAATTGCGCGGCCGATACTCTTTAAGCGGAGCGCCACCATCGGTTAGCACGGAGCGTACCGGAAAATTTTGCCCAAAACTACCTCCTAGATTGCAGGAAATCGCCTTTCCCAGGCATTGTGCTTACCTCTTCAGCCCTCCGTCCTAACAAGTTTTTAAACCACCAGTATGAAGATATTGTACACAGGCTAATGCGATATATACTCTGCCTAGACTTATATGCCCTGTACATGTATAATGTCTAGCGATCAGCCTACGTACAGTACGAAAGGCCCTACAAAACTGCCAGTAGTAAAAATCAATGCCTGTACTGTTGTACACAGTACGCAGTACGCACATCTATAGTCCGAGTCTCGTACCTCACCATTGCACAACACTTTGTTAAAGTGCACGAGAAAGGACTGTAATGTTAACACACACATGGTTTGAAAACTGCAAAAAGTCAATTTACCTTATGCACATCATACCTGGTTTTATAACACTTCAGAGATACAGAGGCCGAGAAACTGCTTACATACCTATGTACATGGATAGTCTATGTTCATGCCGTCTACCCCAAAGTGCATTCCATGTCAGGCCCACGCCAAAGTTACCCCAAGAAAAAAAATAGAAAACATAAGGAAAATGCTAACTCCACGCCGAAAATCTTGTTCTGAGTGCACGGAATGCAGACTGGCTTCTACCAGGTTACAATAAGAACCAGTGTAGACGGGATACTGTATGTGTCTCGCGATCAATGGTACCGTAAATAAGGTTTACTTGCAGATCCCAAAATGTGCGGATTTAAACTTCTCTGCGGTACAGTTTTAAGATTTTACGGGTGACGTAACTTTTTTGCGATTGAATTGCAAATATGTTATCAAACTTGTGTGGCTGCTGCCAACAAGTTTGCACGTTTGGAGTTGTCAGTTGTTAAATTTGCACAGCTGGCAACTTCCAGACGGATATTTTTGCGCGGGGGTAAATTCCCCGCGCAGGGCAAACTTCCCAATCTGGTGTAGGCCTAGGCCTGACATGAATCACATATAACTTACAGCAGATCAACACTAATGTTAACAGCCTGAAGTACGGACAAAAAGCAGTTTCCTCATTGCACCGGCCCATTATTGAATGACAAGTGTCACCCACATGCAAAGTTCGTACTGCTGCATATTCATTTAGGAAGAGTGGTTATATCAGGTCATATTTACACTAATTATGCAATACCTGTTGACCTAACTGACTGGGCACTGCACTTCCTACAGTACGACTACTTCATGCTCACAAGCTACCACCATTTACTTTACTCCCTGTGCTGTACTGTGGGATATTGCACACCCCCCCCCCCCATGGAGATGCAGTGGTTCTCCATGCAGTTCATGTCTCACATAGTGTGTAGTTCAATACAGACAGTGTTAGTAATAATTCTCAGTAGTTTGTATTTTACAAGCATTATGTACATTCTGTAGAATGGGTTTGTTATTTTCTGACATTCTATGATAAAAAATGATTTGATTGGTGGATTTCAAATCAGGGGTGATGAAGGAGTGGTTTTGCATGCATAATTGTTTGGGTGAACAAAGTCAGTTGTTGCAGAAAGGTGTATATATTACTTGTTAATCTGTTCACATGGGGTAGAAATTTTTTCCAAGTTATCCCTCTTTCATCGAACAGGACCTGAACGTATGTTAAAGAGGATAGATAAAATAAAAAGTCTGACAAAAGCATTATTTCCCCTTAACTTTGGGTTGTTCAGAAATGTGCTCAAGTCTAACATTAGGGCAGCAATTGGTTGTTTGAAATATCCAGTGCCCCACAGAAAAACACAGAAAAAGCTATTGTGCTCATATGTCACAGTAGCTGCATCATCAGAATTATATGGTACAAGGACTTGAAAAACTGCTGAAGAGACAAAAGGAGCACAATAGACAGATGGCATTATTCTGTAATCTGACCACATTTATTTGACTTCACTTTCCACTTGAGTTGACAATACTAGTAACTGTATAAATCATTACATCTGATAGTCTCCTCATTTTAAAAGCAGTAATTTGTTTCAAAACTACTGATCTTCCAACCATTTAGTGATTCACGTAGCTGTTTCAGTGCAAGCTGCTTGCATTTACTGTAAGTATAGTTTTGAAGAAAAAAAAAAAAGACTTGCCTTGCCCTTTTTTGGGGAACTTGATTTTACTCACCTTCATTTTTCTAAAGACAAGGCCTGAATTAAACCCTGTGAAAAATTCCCACTATCCAGTAGCTAAATGCTGTGGTTTGGTTCATGCTTGTGCATTTACTGTAGGCCAATCTGGCTACAATCACTGTAGCAAAGATGTATGCAGTTTCTTCCTCTGAAATGTGCAGTCAGAAATAAGATACTTCATAGCCTAGGTGGTTCTCAAACTTGTGTAGACTAACGCCCCTTTCCACCGTCTTAAACTGTCCCAATGCCCCCTTACCTCTACAATACAGTCCAATCCAAACACAGAAGAAATTAGACTAAGGAGCAGAGTTATTTAATTTCTGATTGACATTTTTGGATAATTTTGAGTCACAAAATTTATTTTGGTGAGAAAGAGGGGAAGTGGTGGGTGTGGAGTGAAGAAGAAGCTGAGGGGAAGAATTAGTGGATGGGAACAGAGCCCCTGGATGCCTTATTGTGTCCTAAATAGCTGCAGTGATGCATTGTAATTGCCAGGGACCTTCAAATCAGTGCCAATGCCTCTTATTTCCCGTGTACTCTGTAACACCCACCTGAGACTTCCCAACATCCCCCGGGGCACGGTAGGGACCACTTTGAGAACTACTGGCCAAGGCCAAATTCAGGGAGAAAAATGTACACGATAATTCTGCATAATTGTATTGAGCAGTATCTTGTTTCAATTTTGATATTGATGGTTTTGTCACTCCTTTTGACTTCTTTGATAGATTCGTCGGAGGAGACTTGCTCGACTTGATAAAAGTCCCTCAAACACTCCAGTAACTTCCCCAACAGAAGAAAAGAAGTCTTTCTCAGGAGATACTGAGGAGAAGTTACACGAGAGCACACAGCAACAAGGTAAAGGAAAAGACTGAATGGCATAGCTAAAGAATTTTGCTAAGTTAGAGTTTTGAAAAAGTCTGGTAGGTAGCTAGCCTTTTCCCCAACCTCAGACCCAGTAAAAAAACTGAAGCCAAAATGCAACAACAATATGAAATGGGAATACATGTATTGTCCAAAAAATTGTTCAACAAGAAGTGAATAGCATGCATAACTAGTATTGTACCGACTTTGCAAGAAGCTGATATTACCAATACCGATATTTCAGTTCTCAACATCGGCTGATACCGATCCGATGCTGATATTTAGGAAATATGCATTCTGCTTTTAACCATAGGCCATGGGGCACCACAATGAAATTTTCTTTCATGATGAGGTAAAATACTAGATCTTGCATTCAAAAATATTCAGATAGTGTACCTTTTTTTGACATATGGTACGATAAATATCAATTAGGTAATATCCGCTGTAAAGGTCAATTTTGCTGATACCAATACAGGAAGAAAATGGGGAATATCGGCTGATTCTGAAAGGTGAATACCGATAATTGTTCCAGCACTATACATGACACGGTGCAGAACTTCATTGCAAATTTGGGTGCAGGTATTGACTATATTCTGCAGTGACTACTTATTAGAGAATTGAATATTCCATAAAGGATTGATCTTGAATATTTATGCGTGCAATCAACTTTCTTTTTATTCTTCATCTGTTTGTCTAGAATTAGTTCTACGGAGGAGCATCAGCTGAATGCTTCCTGCCTTTTGCGTTTTCCAATCTTGGAGGGAGATAATGATCCCTGACTGAAAGTATGCCCTGGAACTAAGAGACACATAGTTTAACAGGGGGTCATGATAACACCTTTGCAACAATAGCAGACTTTAGTGGTTACATCATGCATATAAAAAGTCATAGGAACTGGACGTAGAACAATAGTACATATGATTGATTGATTGAATTTATTCGGCAAAATCTGTGTATGTGGTACAAACATAGTGTAAAAGATCACAGGCTAGGATAACACATAAAGTGATAGCACTTAATTCCAATGTGGTCCTACATTTCCATGTATAAGTACATTGTACTGTACATACGCCTTAGCAGGGACTACATCTTGGCATGCGTTGCGCTAGTTGTTTGTACTCCCAGTTCCCATGATTCTTTGCATGCTTGATGTAATCATTCAGGTCTGCTATCCTACCTAAGTCTCTCTCACCTTAATGTAATGGATGTGCTTGTGTTACAACTGATAATGTAGTAATTGACCGATAATGTATCACTAACTGACAAATTGACAGTTACTGTAGTAACTTTTTAACCGATAATGTGTCACCCCAAAACCGTTAATGTAGTAAAAAGAATTTATCCAATAATGTATTACCATTTGACCGATAATGTAGATACTACATTAACAGTCAATTTTTACTACATTATCGGTTAATGATATGTAATCTGTCAATTTTTACTACATTATCGGTAAATGATATATTATCAGTCAATTACTACATTATCAGTCAGTTGTAACAGCTTGTTCTGCAGGTTGTGAAAAGATTTGTCACTCTTCGAAAACTTTGAACCTTACACCATTAGTTTATAGTTGAGTTGGTGTAGAGAAAAGAATTATATCTGCAAATACATTGTCCAACTCAAAGTTTTTGTGTACTTTAACCACTACATTGGGTATCTCATTAAATTAAGTGAAAAAATGAAACATAAAATGTTTTGTCTCCTTATGCATCTCATTTTAGATGACCTTCTCCATCCAGGACAGTCAAGTGATGCTGTAGTTGAAAGTCTAGACAGTGGTGTTGGGAGTTTGGAAACTGACTCTGGAGCACAGTCAATGGAGGTGGATAAGGATTGTTTACCTAGCTGTGAATCTGGGTATGTGTCAGATAAGTTCTATATAAATGTGGTCATAACCAAGTATCTGATGGAGAAAATATCTGAAATGTGGAAAATGATGTTAATTCTCATAAATGATGTTAATTCTCATAAACATCCATCAGATACTGCATTGGACATTGATACACAGAACAAGTCCGGAACCGAACAATTCTTTAACGATTTAGAAATTATCAAACTTTGAATTGGCAAAAGTTGAAGATGGTAAAATCAACTGGTTAAGTTTCATGTCCGTATTCCTTAACCTTAGATGCCCTTCACAAAATGGTTTTAAACCCTGGAATGGTTTTAAGGGGGAATGATACTGATCAATGATTTTGGTGAAAAAGTCAGAGGAAGGGATTCTTTGATGAGTGTTTACTAAACTTTTTCTATGGCATTCTAATTTTCCTTTTAAGATCAAATCATATCTTGTGCAGTACTGCAAGAGACCTCATTAAAGTTGACATGGGAAGTGGTTTCTGCTTTTAGCCAATGTGGTAGTCCTAACAAAAATGTAAGGTTTGTCCTGTAAAGTTTGTGAACACACATGAAGCATGTCACATTCAAGGGGTCTATGGTATTGATAAATTTATAAACGTACTATCAGGGTAGTATTTGGGAAAAAAAAAAAAGCAGAGTTCCTTTAATATTGTAGCAATGACTGCGACCCTGTGACTGGTCAAAATATGTTCTAATAGATGGTTAAAAACATCACAATGGTTCTGTTATACCTGCTAGCTTTTCCCAGCAATTTCGTCATTGATGACACACACAATCACGCCCATAGTTCAAAAGATAATAAACTGTTCTATGTCTGTGAGACAAATTTGTGTAAATTTCATGCAGTGTTTCAAGATTTACCGAGTGAAATATGTTGGGAGGTCCCACAAGATGGGCTATTTAAATTTTTAAGTAGGGAATATGTTTCGAACAAAGTGAAGGATGTGTCAGTGAAGATTAGCTTAGTCAAATGTGTTTAATATAACAAACAGAATCTACCATATGTTCATCTATTTGTATACCTGATCATATATTCTATGGACTATTTCCTTAACAGATAATACACAGGAAGTTACTATTTAGGTATCTTTTACTCATTCATAGGTCTTTGTCACAGATGGATGTTGACTCTGGTATCGAAAACCCCGAACAAGATGAAATGGACAGTAGGAAAAGGAAGTTTGCCAAAGAGGTATCTTCCCTTGTATTCTTCTTCTGATCTTGTTGCATTAACATCTCTATAGATCCTGTCATTTAAAATCCATGTCCTTGGAATAAATATTAAGGAAGATTAGAGATGCTTTACAAAAAACATTTTGTTCGAATTCAGC
Organism: Holothuria glaberrima; assembly: GCA_009936505.3. NCBI lineage: Eukaryota > Metazoa > Echinodermata > Holothuroidea > Aspidochirotida > Holothuriidae > Holothuria > Holothuria glaberrima. The sequence goes on from WURT03430686.1 coordinate 14,388, forward strand.
AGAGAAAAACTAATGGTATTATGTAATGGCTGCATAAACCATTATAAAAAATACAAGTGTAACATGTATCTCATTCTGTTTCAGAGCACTTTCCTTTGTGGAGAAACAGAGGAGGTAGTCCTTCAAGCTGTGTCACATATATTCAAAATTTCTTGGAGAGAGCAAGGTCCAGGGGTCATTTATCTAGAGGGCCTTGCATCAGAATTTGCAGAAAGCTCAGAGAATGGTAAGGATTGAATTCACAGGAAGCCAACTCCCTTTCACAGGCAGTTCTAATGTTATTTAGTGCATATGTATCAGTGTTTGCACCGGGTACCCGACCGACAAATATTAAGCGTTTTTCTATGGTTTGCTTTTGATCTTGGTGAATTGGCACGGTTATTACATCTTGTGAAATGTTTTTCCCTTCATCTCATTACAATAAAATTGAAATGAAGTTGTTGTAGTCTGTTTCCTTACCTTGCTTTTGTAAAACTGCACTAATCACCAGGTTACTTAAGTCCTACGATGTGTGTATCTAACCGTACATCAAGCTACGCCTATACCAGATAACAAAACAACATACTGTACTTGAATTGTATGTGCATACAATTCACTGAAGTCAGATATTGCTAGGTTACGGTCGGGTACCCGACAGGTAATACATTCCGGGTACCCGCGGTACGAATTTCCTACCCGGTGCAAACACTAATATGTATACTCATATATATATAATAAGGTAAGGTAGCCCACTTCCTTCACAAGACCATGTTCAGAGCCAGATTTGGCAATATATGTGTTCCCTTTGCAAAGAAAGTAATGTACCTCACTGTGTTGTTATAGAATTTGCATTTTGTGGTGTTAAATTTTATTTCTCCAAAGTGAGGTAGCCTTAGTTGCCCATTCTTCATCTTGAGGTGGACCAAAAGTCTAGAATTACAATAATTGCATATTTTTGAGGTGGAAAATGAGTCACATTCATCCAACGCCCATTTTCATAGCTTACTCAATTGCCCAGATGTAAAATGTCGAAAGTTATTCATTTAATTTAAAATAGTGGATTGCACAATAAGTTATGATGTCCTTCTGGTACAACTTACATTACCTGCTTTTGCTTCCTTTTGAAATAAAGATGTTTGTATGACCTTGAATTATTTACTGTTTCCTTGCATAGCATGTTAGAGGGAGAGGGCTTATAAGCCAAGGCAACCTATAACATTGAGACACTCAGTGATCACATTTTGGCACAAGATGCAGTGCTTTAAAAAGCAAAGAAAAACAAAGATGACATTTTGTGTAGTACAAAAATGAAATCACAAATTTTTGTGCAGTCCACCATTTTAAATTGAATGAGTAAGCTTTAACATTTTTTGTCTAAGCTCAGGAAAGTCCTGTGAAAATGGGAGTAACAGTGTGACAATCTGTATGCTCTTTGCAAGCTTTGTAACATGTATTTTTGAAATTTTAGAGATTATTAAGATCCACTTTAAGTGTCTACTTAATACCAGGTCGATGTATCTTACTTTTGTTAGGAAGCTAGTTTCTTCTCTGCTATGGTAATGAGATCTTATACATGCCACATAGCTTTCTAATTCCTACATTGTCAATTTTTTAATCCTATTGAGGAAGCCAATTTTCTATTGTTTTGCAGTTTTTGAGAATATGGAGGACCTTGTCAGTTTTATTTTGGTGGAAGTTCTAGCACTCTTCACAACATCAGGCAATCCATTCAACAGTTTAAAAGAATCGTCAAGGTAAGGAAAGAAATTGTCTCATGAGGGGGTTAGTTGCAGGCATGTAAGGGGTATGCGATACCACTGGTGTGGGTGCGTGGATGTAAAATATACTTAGTTGTTCTTGTAGTATTTGCTTTTACTCGCACTTTGACAAACATGCTTGTCCTTGCATTCAAAAGTATTGATTCATTCAAAAGTGTTGATTCATACTTTCCCTCATACAGACTTTCAAAGTAAACAGCTTAGAATTAAAAACTGAAGCACTGAGTACATTCTCATACTCACATGTGGCACACAAACTTGTACTGATACTTGTTAGTATGGATTTGTACTTAAACTGATGCTGACTTTACAAGTTAATATCTTTGAATCAGATTTGTAGTGAATACATAATCATTCTCGCTCTTTGGAACACTTTTGCACTGATTTTCATGAGTATGGCTGTGTACTCCTGCTGGTACCTTTTCACTCACACTGCCAGCCTACATGCTGTTCAGAGTTCCTGAACTGGGAAAAGCAAAGTAGATAATCGTTCCAGTCCAGTCTATGATTCACCCACATTCAATTGTTGTCATTCAGCTTCATTTTTTCAGTGTATTTAATTTGAAAGTACTTCTTTCACCACAAAAGGTGTCAACCAATGTCTGTTTATTTGCTTGTATGTTAGTTCATCATCTTCATCCCAAGAGGATGGGCAACAAGAGGCTGAGATGCTGAAGTACCTCATCCAATGTTATGAGAGAGCAAGACAGGAGCAGACACAGAAGGTAAGCAGGAAGAAGATGCCTTTAGTTTGACACAAATTAAGTTGAAGCCAACAGCGCTTGTCACTTTCTCCGTAAAAGAAGGTTCTAGGTTCAAATCAAGTTTTTGACATGTTATAAGTGTACTTCCTTTACACGTTCTGATGATATTTATTGAAATCTGTTGTGTTGTTCCCAAGATATTAGCAGTTAAAATTGTCACATTTTTAATCCAAAGTGACCTTGAAGCAAGCATCTACTGCATTGAAACCTCACATGAATGAGCACTCTTGTTTTTCTTTTAACTTTGCAACCAATTTTCTCCTTCATAATCCCATGTTATTGGACTGTGAATGCATTAGTGGCATGGGAATTTTACAAATTTCAAATTCCCCATGGGGAGCTCCTGTCTCTATTAACTTTAAGGTCAGCACAACAGACTGACAAAAACAAAGGAATCAAAGCATTGCGCATCAATGTGAGGAGGTGATATAACCCCTGCTTGCTTCAAGCTCACTTTGGGTCACAAATGTTGTAACTTCATTTGCTAACATCTGGAGAACTGCATGTCTGAATTGAATGGAAGTTCCACCAAATTGCTTGGATTTAACTCCTTTTTCTAATTTGAGAATTTTTTCTTTTGTCTTAACCCTTCCTTTAGCTAGCCAGGGGGTGGAGACATTTCGTAGTGCTTAGAGTAATAGCTTTGTACCTTAGATGCACCAAGATCAAACCCTAGTACATTTGCTTGGGAATTTGTAATAGACAAAAAATTGCTTGTGATTTTTTGGGAAAGGAGTTTTTAGCAGTTGATAGGCAGTTCCAAGATTGGTGAATTAAAAAGAGTTTCTGGCTGTCCAGCTTGGTAGTCATCAGTGCAGATTTTTTCCCCATTAAGGTGCTGGTTGAACTGTGGTGCTGAGCCAGTTTGCAGGGCTTGAAAATAAGCTTTTCCTCTCTGGTGCTAAAAACAGCTTCCGAGACCCCTTATTTTGAAGCTTCTCTGGAGCTATTTTACTATTGTCTGGAGCTGTTTGCAATTTTCCAAAGAAACCACTGTTCCCTGCATGCAGCATCCTTTAATACATCTTCCAACATTACAAGCATTTAGTAAAGAAATTCAATATAACAAAGAGACACAAAGTAAGACAATTTAAGCATTTATTTTTTTAAACGTTGTGTAATAATTTTAGCCCTCTTCTCAGGTAGACCTGCAGGGTTTTCCCAGCTGCAGGCCTACCCTTACCTGCTAGATTACACCAAAACCAGTGTGGTGTAGTTGAACATTTATGTGCAGGAAATGTATCTGTGATTTTGAGATTGATTGCATCATGCCCCTGTAGCTGTTTTTAGCTCCAGACAAACACCTACTTTTTCGTTTTTCTGGAGCAGTCAGGGCCGTCCTTGGAGTTTTTGCCCCAGAGCTCCAGACTATTTTCGAGCCCTGGTCACAGTTTGTGACATCCTTTCAATCCTGGAAAGTAGCTACAGATAGGGTATAAGCTCTGTCAGTCGCAGCTATTAAAATCTGTCTCAGGTGCAGGTTTGGGAACAATAAGTACTCTCATGCCTGATGACCTCTATAACACCAGTTGAAAAAAGAAGATCAACTTTGTCAGTGTTCATCCAAAGTTGACAAGTTGTCGAAACCCAGTGAGCCTAAGTGGCTTTGTGACCCTGAGGTTACTACAACCAAAACTGCAGGACTTATTAGCACACTAATCTATCGTGTGCACCTCTCTAAATTCCAAAAGCTACTCCATTTCCAATTTAGTCATGCTGTTGTTTCTTTGTTATTCATTTCAGCAATTCAGTAAAGGTGCATTAGAAAACCTTGTGAAAGAAACTCTCAGTCAGTGCTTAACTCATGCCATGTTAGTGCTCCAGGGATGTTTTACACAGCCAAGGTAAGAGATTTCTTCCCAATTTGTTCCCCAGTCGTGCCCCAGTTGCGTAATTTAAGAAAAACATGAAGGTTGAGGAGAATAGTCAGGTCTACTATAGAATTGCAAATTTTGGTCAAGAGTTATGGTGGGATCTCATTCAGGCTAGAATAATGACCTTAAATGCATTTAAGTTAAACATTTTGAGAATAATGGTAAGCATGCTTGCTTCATCTTCAGATCACAATTTTGGTCGCCATAGTTACTGGGTTTTCAAATTTTGTAAATTGCCTAAGTCTCAGAAATATTCCACTTTGTGCAGTATGGGGCATTTTTATTACAAAAGTGTTTTATCTTATGATGAATGGTGATCAATGGATATTATTCTCATACCCCTATCTCCTAACCTCCCCCCCCAACAAAAAAAAAACAACTGAAAAAAAAGACATTTTTTACTTTGCTGCATTAAACTTTATTTTATCCTGAAAGGTATGCATAAAGCTGTAAATCAATGTATACATTCCTTAATATTTTTTGTCAGATTAGGTATTTTAAATACAAATAGCTTAAATTTGACATTATTCTAGTAAAAATGGTAATGGGTAAAAGATGTGGGGTAAAGCTCAGTTCATCAGAACAGGTTGGTACCAAATGTAAAATGGATAACCAAGAATTTCGGATGAACTGAATTTCCAGTTTTGGGCATCAATTATTGTAAATGGGGTCCCCAAGAAAGTGTTCCAGAACATTTACCAAATAATTTTGATTTGGTTAGCAAAGTGAAAGAGAAACTGCCAAAACAATTCATTGAATGTTTGTTAGAACCAGTGATATGGTACATAATTTTGGAGACTTCAAAAATGTAGGGATGTTATACCCCAGATTTGGCGACAGGTTGCCTTAATGTCCCAGCTTTAAAACTTTTATTGAGGTTAGCTCTAAGGATCTGGAGAGTATGAGGAATAAGAATTTAGCATAAATTTCAAAAATCATTGAAGGCACATGTGTATATGACTCTAAACAGCCATTAACATCCTTTTGTATGAGCTCTACTTTCATTACTTTGAGATATGACACCCACAATGGTACTTACTTTTCTGACGCCACATCTTATGCTATCCTGACTTGCACTTTACTAGTGATATGGAGCCAGTACCCATTGCTGTGCTCTGGCAAAAATTTCAAAACAAACTCATAGGACTTCCAGATTTGATCTTCATTTGGATTTGCGGGAAATTCCTGCTGTGAAGAGCTTTCGTAGAAGAGTATCTGAACATTATATATCTACTAAGTTTTCCTTAGCTAGGGTAAGGGGTGCCCTCACTTCACTGTGTATGTTCCAGATCTTTGGTCTAAACCCACTTACCTGGTACCTTCACTATTGTTTGTACCAAATATGTAATAATAATTAATGTGACAAAGAATTGCAAAATGTTTTTTCTGCAGAAATCTAGCCAAGTCTTGGAACCCTTTCGTTTTCGTGTTTTATTTCAGAAACCAATCACAGCCATCTTTACTCCTACCTTTACTATTGAAACAAGGCATTCCAGAGGTTTTCCTTAAAGAATTAGTGGTATCTTCTTCCCAAGATAAAGCTGCATTTGCAACGGTAATATTTCTGAAATAGAAATTGAAAACTTTCATTTAACTGTTTTGTATCAATTCTAAGCAACAATTTATGCAGCAGTAAAGTGCAGTTCTTTATTTTGACAGAGTGCAGATGTAGTACCAAGTCAGGACTTGCCCTGGATTTTTCAGGCTTCATTTTATGGCAGATACAACTGTTTGAACTGAAGGGGACAAATTTTCCCAAAAATGTGTAAACTTGAGACATTTCATTGAGGGCTACTTTTGTGATTGATAGAAAACTTATCAAAAATTTCTGTACAGCTGGCTTTACATTTTGTCATATAGTTTGTTCTATTCTCAAAATTCTATCCAATGACATTGTCTGAATTAAAAATATTAAGAGAAGCCCCTAAAGGGTCTCTTGCGCACGACCCTGGAGAGGTGCCAGCTGTTCTAATAGAGGCTTTTGTAATAATTTTCAGTAAACTGCTATTCACATGTTTAGGCAACTTTTACATCTTTGCACAGTAGCTACTTTGAGACTGAAAAAATTTTGTAATGCTATGACGGAATAGGGTCACCTGCATAAGAATGCCAAAACTTTATTTTGTGCAGATGTTCTTTTCAGCATGGTGTGTGCTAGTAATGTTTTGTATTCTCTTCTAATTTCAGATATTTGAGCCTGTTCTACTAGGATTGGTACAGACTATGCAGCGATGTTCCTTAACGAGTGATAATTTCAAACCACCTCTTCTTGTGAGTGCACATATTTGCCATACTTATGCCTTTTCCCACCACCGAACCCTCCCCCACACCACCCACAACACTACCAACCCCACCACCACAACCCCTCCTCCAGGCTTTCCAGTATGTTTTTCATGTAAGCTAACCTCAAAATTGAAGTGAATAGAATCCTAGTTGCCGTGTATATTTCACGCTTTCCAGCCCTTTCCCTTATTTTTTCTGTTCAAGTGTAAGTGCCTCTCAGTTTGAGATATGCCTATGTGGAGTATCTCTTCTCTGTCCTCATTGTTTTTTCCCTTGCCCCCTCCTATCCCCAATAATCATTAATGAAAACTTAACTATGTTTAGAAAAGTTGCTTGCAAAACAAACTTAGCTTTAAGCTTTATGAGTGTGCTGTCATTCTTTCACTGAAACATGATGTGAGCCTGCTGTAAAACAGTCAGTGGTGGCTTGCTGAAATGTCGCAAAACACCAACAGAAAGAAACCCAACATGAGTGACTTTGTGTCAGTAAAATGTACTTGGCTTGAAATTCTTTACAATGTGATAAATAGCCATGATATAGAAGGAGTGTTCTTGTAAAAGCAGTTTGCCTAAGAATTTAGTTAGATTTTAACAAAAGGGTAAAAAAGATTTCCGAGAGGAAGTTTATCCAATTGGTTTCATAATTACATACCATCATATCATTCAGAGCTCCCAACCCTACTGCATTGGGCAGAAATTTCCTGAAAATCCTCCTCGGTTCCCGCCGTTCAGCTTTGACAAGTTACTCTCCTGCCCACACTGCCCTCAGAAACTTTTTCTCCCTGTAAGCCTTCTGTGTTTCATTTCCAGTCAATAGTGGGCTACTCGTATTTCATATGCATACATTGAAGGCACTGGATGCAAATTTAAGTATCTAAAACAGAAGCCAAGAGCTTCCAGGGTCTGGTATAGGCTCAACAACTTTATCAATATGTAATAGACGTTAGGCTAACCTAGGAGCTAGTACAGGCACATCTGAAAGAAAATCATCAAACACACTTTTTCTCTGACCATATCAACATATCCCCTATTTTGAATTCTGAAATGTTGGGAACTCTGTATCATTATTTTAGGAAAACAGTAATTGAAAAATTGATTTTCATTTCATATGGTCATTGACAGTGTACTTTTTCTTATTTGGATATGTAACAAGCATTTCCTTTTTCTTTTTCAGGTTTTGAAGGATTTATGTAAAATAAAGGCTGACAATGTAAGACCTATATGCAATCTGGTAGGTATCAAGGACATAAGTTGACGTAAGATTTGATTGTATTTAATACTGTATATAATATTTGCATTGACGTGAGAAAACTATCCGTGGTTAGTATTGTGGAAGGTTTAGTGGGAATTTTGTGAAAATTAGGTTAGGGTCTTAAACATTGTCTGCAAGGATGTAGAAAGAATACAACTTTCTGTCCATATTAGCTGGATAATTCTTGAGAAATTTGTGGAATGAGTTTGCAGATCTTGATGAGCATGTAGTCTTTTCACAATTATTGGTTCCTTGATTTAGCAAAGGAACATATGTAGTCAGGTTGGCATGTGTGTGTGTGCACTCACAAACATGGCCTTAGCGGGTACCACGACAGTCGGCTCGAGCTCCGCTCTCGCACGTCTTTC
>WURT03430797.1:0-65000 GCA_009936505.3 Holothuria glaberrima
GTCGAGGTTGGTAGATCGAAGTTAGAATGTGTAGGTCGAAAGGTAAATAGTTGTACATTCGATCTTGAATTTTTTATCAATCCTATATATATATATATATATAAGAAGTCCGTGATTTGTAAACAGCGTACATGTTGCGGGCGATACGTTTGGCGTCCATTGCGGCTGACGGTGTCATGTTGTCACATGCAATTGTGACGTTAGGGGAGAACCTCTATATAGAGGGATTCCCACGTGAGGAATTGCCAGGCACTGTAGGCAAAACTCACACTCACAGTCAGTCAACGTATTTACAATACACGCGCAAGGCTAAATCATAGATACTTCTGTGACACAATGGATGCGTGCTTTTAAAACCAAAGAGACGCGCGATCTTGCCCTTCAAAACCAGAGACGCTTCTGCCCTTGTGTTGTCGCGCCCTTTTGTTGTTGTGCAAAAAGAAAATTCTTAGTGCGCTATGCAGAATATCTGTGCACATAATATGATGTGCATGCACATCATTGGAATGGACAGCCACATAGAGTAGGATAATAGGAACTGGAGGGCGAGCTTCCCGAAACAGCTGTGATCGCATGGGGACTCGGCAGCAATTTTGTGTGGAGGCTAACGACGTCCGTACGCTGTTGAGGTTACATTGAAACACGTACAAATTACGCTAATTTTTCGTGTTCAAAAACATGTCACAATCTTTTCTTGTAAGTGATCTGCATCAACCAGAGACAGAGAGAAAATTGTATGTGATTTGAATTGTAAGATGTTTATGATAATTTTTGTTTTATTCTCATTGAAGTAAAAATAAACACATTTTTCTTCACTGAGTTTGCACATTTGATAGTCACACTGTTCAGCAATAAAAGGCTGCTCTTGACAGTCTTGTGCAAACTTTGTGCAGGGTGTCTTTTCGCGACAGGTTATACCAGAGGCTTTTGAAAAGGACCGTTGCAGCATAGGCAGAGGCGGGCTAGGTTTACAGCCCCAATATTTTGAGATTAATGTGTTTCTTTTCACAATTAGTAAGAAATGACCAAATTGTCAGAGCTCAAACGTCATAACCCCAAATGTTATGTAGGCCCTACGTACACATCACTTTTGTAAAAGTGCACAGGCCAGGACAATCAAGTCAATTATTTTTAAGTCTACGAACTTGATGAAGTTAGGCAGGTAATACAGTAATAGACATGTTGACAACATGGTGTCGTTCTTGTGTTTACTGCGTAGGCTACATCGTACTCTATTGGGGAAGTGGGGGTTGCGGCATTGATCATGTTTTACCAGGATCAGTGGCTTTTATGGCTGAAGTTTCGTAATTCTAGAATAACCAGCTGCAGCACATGGAAGCTCCATTTGGGAAAACTTACAGTAAGGCTACATTTGTACATATATCTAGACCATAGGCAACAGATGCAATTTGAGAATGACTCGTCTATGATGATTCTTGTACTTCTTTGGCTATGAATGAGGCATCATTTGGTAGGTTACTTTTGAAAGACTAAGAGGATGGGCAGTCAGAATTCATGTTGTTTCTATGAGGCTGTGGGGAGAGCTGCATATGAATGATTCAAATTTTGTGTTGAAGAGGCTATGCGAATATATGCAGTGACTGCGTAAACCCTCTAACCTATGGAAAAAGGGAGCTGCCATCTCACTGGGACCCAATTCTGCAGTTGTGCCAAGGTCATTCTCATATGTCCTGCCGCATACTGTAGTACCAAGTAATATTCAAAGAGTTGACCAGACACCCATTTATAATACTGGGCCATCCATAATGTTACCTGTTACATAACCAATAAAGGCTTGTTAAAAATAACTTTCCATTTCTGTTAGGGTATGTGTAGCCTAGATTCTGAAAGAATTCACTAGAATTGTCTATAACTGCATGTTGCCAGCCTAAAAAAATATATATAGCAAACCATATGCCATAGCCCATATAGCCAAACAGCACAACCATTAGGGGAGGATTGACACTCTTGCTTCTCACAAGGATAGTCATTTCTAGAATTTTTATCAGATTTGATCCCCTAAAAGGTTGGGATCCTTTATGCTTCCATTTTCCAGTATGAAACTGGTTACAGCTCACCAGTTTAATTGCTTTCCCTGAGCAGACATGAATTTTGTTTGTATTTTTTATCTCTTTTAACAGTGCATCCAAGAGATGGTGAAAGCTGCTGACGGTGAAGCTCTTCCATGTACAGTATATATACCACCAGTTGTTTGAGGTCATCCACAAAATTAGCAGGAAAAAGAAAGGGTGAAATGACTGCCAACAAAGTCCAAATTCACTTCAGCTACGAACTTTCATTAGACCTTCAGTCCTCTTTTTAAAGCTGAAGCATTTTCAAAGAATATGATTATTTTGCTTCACCATCTGTACCTTAATGGACTTACACTATTCAATGAACAAAACAGTTAGAATAACTATAAGCAACCTTGAATTAACCAGCAAAGTCTCTGTTTATGACTGCAAACCCTTATCAAACCAGTTTATCTGCCTCCTTATTGAGGAGGGTGGGGGTTACACTTACAGTATATAGAGACAGTGTGACTTTAGTTTCTGGATGGGGGCCGGCATTGCTGCCCCATAGCCATCCATGTACAGTTGCCGTTGCTGTCAGTGTTTGAAAGTGCCGCATCAGCATCGATGGTCTGTTGGTTTCTAATATTAGTGCTTGCTTCTCTACGGTACTAGTAATATCAAGTATTTATGATACCATATTTGCTCTATGGAGTAGTTTATGCAAGCTTTAACATAACTAATTATTTGCATCATGTTAGCATGATTAATGATTATACATCTTTGAATATGAGCTGTGATACTCTATTAAATGCTCTTTCAAAGGCTTGAAAAATGTCCTTGCATCCCATGTAAGCTGTTGAGTATTTGTTTGCAAAAGAAAAAAAATAAATGAAGCAATGATATTTAGACTAGATCTTCAACTTTTCTGTCACAGCAGTTATTTCCAGTGTAGCAGTTCTACCCAGTCTGAGCATATTCTTAAGTGTATAAGGCTATGGTACATTCTTTTTCCACACCTTTATATCTAGCTGATCTCCATAATAATGATTCCCTGTTCAAACAACTTGAGATCCCTTACTGTTTATACAGCAAACCATCCTGCCATATAGATGAGCACAGGTCACTGAGAAGCACCTCCCCCTAGTATCTGAAATGCCATTGAAATATAAAAGAATATAACCCCCAGAGTAACTCCGAATTTTGTGTTAAATACTAAACAGAAGGATGCATGGATACACCTTCCATCTTTACATCCAATTGCAATCTTCATTGACCATGAATGGTAGCATTTTGAGTAATGTGACTTTTGAGAAAGATCTGGGGGTAGTTATCACAGGGGATTTAAAGCCATCTAGGCAGTGTGCAGCTACTGCTGCAAGGGCTAATAGGGTGCTCGGATTGATCAAGAGGAGTTTTAATAGTTTTAGTAAAGAAATTTTACTAAATTTGTATAAGCAGTTGGTAAGACCCCATCTCGATTATGCTGCACAGGTCTGGAGTCCCTTCTATGAAAAAGACAAATTTCTTTTAGAGCAAATTCAGAAGAGAGCCACTCGCCTTATTCCTGAGGTGAAAATCTACCTTATCACCTTAGACTTAAGTATCTTGGGCTAACAACCCTGGAGTTGGGATATGCTCCAGGTTGACAAGTTTCTTTCTGAAAAGAATCCTTTGTTAGCTTGTAGTTATTTAAAGGTTCAAAGTAATTCTAGGGTTCGGGGCCAATGTAAGAAGCTAGTGAAGCCTTTCGCAAGGCTATACATTACGAATATCAGTTTCTCTCAAAGATTTGTCAATGAGTGGAACAGAGTTGTCAATGAGTGGAATAGTCTGCCTGACTGGTTTGTTAACTCCACATTAGTACACTGCTTTAAGGTTAACATTGACAAGTTCTTCCATGACTGTGATAGAATCTAGTTGTTTCTGGGCTGGTTGGGTATTGGTTGTTTGCTTTTAGTTTTGGGGTTTTGGACTACAGGGCATCTTATGGGGCCTTGGCCCTCCTTTGCCCTTAAACCTGTTATGTTATGTTACATGTAAGCAAAACATGTCAAAAGTTTGGGAAGTGATCATGCAAACATCCAGTTGCGGACGACTTGTCAGCTGGGGACGACTTGTCTTCGCGCCGAGTTACCATTGGTGTCGAGTTGTCTCACTGGACGATATCTTTTATCCAGATGCCGAGTTGCCTTGGGCCCCTTGCATTTCGCAGATGCCGAGACGTCCGAGCTCAGAATGGACTTGGGAGATATCCCTAAGGCTGTGTTGCATTTCGAGGGCGAGTTATCCATTGCATACATGTTTGCGTGATACGTGGAACTTACTCGGGAGATACTTGGTTACCGTTTGAAACCAAGTTTCGTGATGAAATGTGTAGGTAGAAAACAAATTTTTCTTACAATTTTGAAAGGCTCGGGGCATTTTCTCAAACTTAATGCAGATTTATCAAGGAAAAAACGTCATAGGGTTTGGCCGAAACAAATTTTGCCATAGTTTGTACACACATGCTCGGGCGCAAAGTAACATCTTGCCTCCATGTAAAATGGCGGACGGGTCCCCATGGAATCACAGCGGATTTACGTACGCGGTATTAGGAGTGCGCGCTCTAGTTCCTACTATCCTACTCTATGGTTTTGAACGAACGTTTTCATTTGGAATTTGCAAAGGTGTGGCAGGAGCTCTATGTAATACCCCTGCCAGTGAGTGGCCCAACTGTGGCCACTAGAGTTAAGCTATCATCTATCTGCTGATGATATTATCAGTTCACAGATCAATGTAATTTATCATCTTTCAAAATTTAAATAAAACCTCAGACAAACGATCGGTAGAGGTCATGTAAGGGTGGTAGTTCGTGTAGAGTCAATAGCGGGAGGGGTGCAATGGTTTTCGACTGAAACAAAATTTTCACTCAAGTTGTCGTTTCAAAGTAATGAGACATTTCTTCTTAAGTTAACTTACAAACAATCGGTTATAATGAGACACCTTTTTGTATGGGGTGCTTAAGAAGCAGCCCGAAATGTACATATACGGGCAGGTTTTATAACTTTGAGAGCAAGGACCATAAGTAATTCATGATCGTTGATCAACCATGCGTTTGAAGTTATTTCAGCTACGATGGCAAAAATTTCCGATAGACATTTTGAGGGCTTTGTGAGGACGGATTTCCCCCACTGCCGATTATGTGTTTGAATATTTTGTATGCATATTTGAATATGCGCCATCGTGGTTGCATGTTCATTATGCAAATTTAAAAGATTATCGATATTTCAAGGCAAAAATTAATTGCAATTTGATAACCATCTTAAAACACAAAATCAATGACAGTTTAAAATTTTGTGTCCACGGGGCCGGAACAAGTGTTGGGGAGAAAGGGGGACTCAGCTAAGTCTTGCGCCAAACTAGCCCCCTCTCTATGTAAGCCCTTCCCCGATTTTTTTTCGTACGATAACTGCAACCAATTAATATATGGCATTCTATGATTAGTAGCGAAAAAAAGATGCACCCCATTTGTTACTGAGCTAATGGTGATGCAATTCCGCATTTCCTTCCCTGTAGAGATGTACTTTCTTGTGGTTAATAGCAGTAAATCCTAACCCTAACAGATGCATCTAGTGGAATAACGATGGGAGAATCATGAATTATTCACTTATAACGCAGTTTCATTACATGGTACCATTTTCTACACATGCCTGATTCATTGGCGCTTAAAGTTGACCTGTCTGTGAGCGTCCATGGCATTGCTTTTAGTCGTATTGCTTTTGCGTGTTCAGTAGTCTACATATAAAAAAGACCCCAGTGTACATACCTTACTACACAGTGTAAATCCTATTCAGTGTCACGTTTCAAACGGGAAGGGATGGCGAATCGAAGGCCACTGGGAATTGTATAAAACTGCCAGGGCCGTAGCCTGGGCGAAATCTCTAGGGGCAGTTCGTGACACTTTCTGTGTGAAGCTCCAAATGCGGTGCCTACAGAAATTTGACACCCGGGCGGACCCTTCTTTTTTCACCTGTGCATGAGTGCCATCCTGGGAAGGTTGCTGATGGAAGGGGTACATGTGAGGTCTGACTTAAGTGCAAAATTGGGCTATCGTTGGAAAGCCTTCAGCTTAATTTTGCAAATTGTCATTACTTAGTGGTATTTTTCTAAGTTTTTGCTGCACTGAAGTCGAAAGATGCTAAGAGAAGGACACTCCATACTCTTTGAGAATTTTTTGTCATTGAAGAGAGGCTTGGATGCAAAATGCTGCTATCTTTGGTAAACCTTCGTAAAGCGTTGAATTGACTATAGGCTTAGGAATCCTCGTTATTTCATGACTTTTTTAATTTGGTAGGGTTTAATTAAAAGGGGTGTTGCTTCAGGGGGAAAGGGGTGACACCTCTATTCTTTGGGGAATATTTTTGTTTAATATTTTCTTGCATCCAAAATGGTATAAGTTGGCAAACCTTTAGACTTATAACATGGTCTGGAAATTTTAATTGTTTACTGAATATTTTTGCTGTGGCATTGCACCCCTACAAGACTGGTGAGCACGCCACTGAGGGAGCCACCTTCAGATTGAGCGTAGCTGTAGCGTAGACCTTGTAAGAAAATGTTCCGTCGAAGATGGGGGGGATGAGACATTTTGGAATTCAAGTTGCATCTAAACTTTTTTTTACTTTTAGATTCAATGCTTTACAGACACATTCAAATTTCAGGAAGAAAAGTTAGATTTCATTTAAAGGGAAAATGCAGTCACCTTAGTTTGAATTAGTGTAACCGGATCTCCTACGTCATGAATGGCGTTTGAGAATCATGTTAGGCCTACAATATATTTCTCACTGAGTTATTAATTTGGCGTTGAGATTAACTTCTTGTTTTACCCTTGAATGTGCAATATTTGTGTTCTTTGACATAGTGAAAGATATTAATTGAAGTGGGATAAAAATATGTTTGTGGGATTTAGCTGTATTTTCAAAATAAACTTTCTCTTACTGTTTATGCGCTTTAAATTAAAAGTTTTTCCACCAGCTCATTGAGTTTAGCTACAACAATTAACGGTAATCATAGGCTATTTATCTTCAGGAGGGGTATATGCTGGTGTATTCATGCGGTTTATCATGTAGGAGAAAGATGTTTCATTCGTCAGATAGAGTAACTTGCGTAGGAACGCGTTCACTGTGGGGGTTCGGGGATTTTCCCGGGAAAATGTGGGGGGGGGGAAGGAACCATAATATGCCATTGCCCATGTTTAGTAACCTTAAAATCATACTTTGGACTGTGAAAGTTTCAACATTTAAGTATATTTTCTCTCAATTAGGTCAAATTTCATTTACGATTTTGAAATCTCAGGGGACAGTTCCCCTGCCCACTATCATACCAATTTGACGCATGAACACTAAACATGTGGAGTAAACACTTCTGAGTTTCATAAGATGCTCCGTGGCTCTGGTCGTAAAACTCAAGACCATTCAGTGCTCCCAGTAGGTCGGGGACTGAGGTAGAAGTAGGTGGTACATGATTGACCAATGCAATGTCACTAGAGACACTCGGGGAGCATACATCAGTGGAAAAAACTATTTGTTAACTGATACCACCAAACGGTTTCGAGAAAATAAGGGACTCAACTAACCCCAGTGCAGGCTGAATGTTCCCCTATTCAATAGCACTCGGAAGTTTTACATTCTAAAGGGTGAAATGAAAAGAACAAGGAGAGGGGCAGCTGATATCATATTTCACCTGTAGAGGCCTTTATTGTAATAAAAATTCTCAAAGGGAAGGGAAAAACCAGGATACCCCTTCTCCAAGTTTCTCTTCCAGCAAGGCATCAAAGCCTGCCTCTGAGTGCTGAAGCAATTCAGAGAAATTCCACCTGGGGGATACTAGTCATGTTTGCTGAGTTCACTATCTCTAAAGATTCTTCCCTTACTCTCATAAAAGCTAGCGAGAATCTTTGTCTTTTGAAGGGCCTATTAAGTTACATATTCAATCAAAGCAGTTCACCTTCATAGTAACTTTATAAATAATTATCAGGTTTGTATGAATATCAATTTGGTTTCCTTTCTGGTAGATCAACTGTTCATGCATGACTTACTTCATTTTACCGATTAACTAACTTCATTTGAAAAAAATCACTTTGTATTAGGGCCATTCCTTGACTGATCAAAAGCTTTTGATATCCTACAACGTTATATTCTTCTCAGCAAACTTGATCACTATGGCATTCGAGGTCCTGCATTAATCTGGTTTGAGAGTTATCTCTCAGATCGTTCCCAATCTGTAACTCTTAGTAACGTGTCATTTCTTTCACAGCTAATTTCTTGTGGTGGCCCATAATGCTCTATTCTTCGATCATTCTTTTTTTTATAATATACATAAATGATCTCCACAAAGCTAGCCAGCTTTTCATGTTATCCTGTAGACTGATGATACCAATCTGTTTTATTCCCACCGCAATTTAGATTCGCTTCTTAACACTGTACAAAACTTGAGTTCAGCAAATACAAACCTGGTTGTGTGTTAATAACTCTCCCTCCATGTAAATAAAGCTTCTACAGTTGTCTTTAGGTCCCCCAATAAGTTTTGCTATAATATTCAACTGACTACGCGATAACAACCATATTTACTCAACATAAAAAACGATTGCCATGCATAATTAGGTCATGCACTATGAAACATATTTCACTTGCAAACCCAGAACGGTCGTTTGTGGAACGCAAATCACACAACGTTCGTTGGTTAACGGCTATATTAGTATGACCTTTCGGATCAGACGATGTGGGCGAAGGACTTCATTCCAACAAGCGAATGTGAAATTGCAATATCTTGCAGTATGTAAGATTCATCCCATCAGATCGTAACCTCGATGTAGAATGTTTCTCAGGTAAGTTTCCGTGGGAATGATGGCAGATGCTTATTGGCGGTAACAATGAGAAATCTGTTTTATTGATCTCTATCGTTCCATTGACTTCACTTCTCAGTGAACAGAAACGTCGACCATAAGTTGAAAAATATGTCAAAAGGAAAACTTCAAGTTTAAAAATCTTTTCTCTTACATTTTATTGTACCTTTAGCTGCCTAACAAGGACTCATTTATGTATCATTCCACAAGCGAAATCCCGGGTAGCTAGACTTCGTTAGGCAGCGCCTTATCAACTGAAGGCAGTCCACCCACTGCATTCAAAGTCATACAACAATTAATGTCACGTGACTACCGTTGAATTCAAAGAAAAGAGCCAGCAGACAAAAACGAGAATGTAAGCTAGGAGATCTATTAAAATTGAAGCCATTCTTGCAATAATGTCACAAATTTATTGTTATAATATTCAAACACGTCTTTAAAACCAATATCATGATAAAATATTACTGAATTTTATGAAATGTTTTTGTGTCAACTTCTGAGCTTAGTAGACGGAAGGTGTGGGACGATGGATTCGACGCTATTACGGTTCACACCGTATTAATACTACACTAAACATAATGAGGGAGCCTCGGACGTTTTCGGAAAACGTTATCCGTTGCCGAGCTATCATAAATGGGATGAAAGAAAGTAAATATCACCTCAAAATCTTTTTAACAATTTGGCTAACTTTATATCTCATAAAGTACTGCTCATCAGAAGAATTAATCAGCTCTCCGTAATTAATGAATGAACCGTTTGGGATAGTTTAAACAACATTTTCAACGGTTTCAACCAATTCTGTTTCAGCATCAGTTGTTGGTCAAAACTGACATCTTAACCGTTAGGTGGCGCACCAACATTATAGAACATTTCACTTTGGCCAAAAGGGCAACCCTCTGACAAAAGTCCCCAAAATTCCTGTTTTCGTCTTCTTTTTGCTCTTTTTTGACAGCATTGTGCAAAATGGTCAAAACTGGTTTGGTTGATTATGACTTGAGGCTTTCCAAGAAAGTGGAGCCATCTTTTTCAAAATTGTAATGGTCCTGGTATGTATCTATTGTTATGCCAGCACTAACAAACTCATGAGCTTCAAGATGATGTTTATCTTACTGGGGTTGAAAAACTCCTATAAGGAATAAGAGGCTACAGAAATGTCAAGTTTCGTGTAAAAGTCAATGTCTGCAATTAAAAGTGTGGTGCGCCACCGTAAGTAACATGAGACACCATTGAGCTGCATATCCTCTTAACAGTCATACACTTCAAAACATCTTACATTTGAATGAAGCTGCTCATGGACAAATGTATGATCTTGTGGACTCTTTCCTCAACAAATTCGAACAACATCAACATGAATGAAAGTCTTCAATTTTTTTAGGTGCGTGTTTCATCTCTTCAAATAGGGAAGGGGTAAATGTATGGTCGTGTAGACGTAGGGACTTGCATATTCAAGCAGGATCCAGGAAGTTGCCACGAAAACTGCGATTCAACCTTCAACCAAGTTGGAGACACCAGTTGGACAGGGGAATCAACTTTAAAACCGATTCAACTCGGTTGATTTGAATCATTATTGGCTGAAATAGGACATAATCCATTTCCTGAAACTTCTAAAATAAACTTTTTACTGCGCATGCGCTACACTGTATTTTCCGCAAAATTGACTGCTCAAGCAAACACAAAGTTTTGTAAATATGATCGTAAATAGTTATGTGGGCCATTGACAGAGGGGTTAACCATTTTCTTTCCGGTCTTCTCCCCGATCGAGTCCAACGGAAAGAACCAATTGCTCGGATCGAATCCATCCTTTTTTGCTCGGATAGTTGTCGACGAGGAATGGTGAGTTTGCAGCATCAGCAGAACAGGCAAGTCCATTGGTACAGAAGCAAAAGCTGATGCGACAAACTCGCCATTCCTCGGCGACACTTTCAATCCTCTTAAAATAACAAAATCTTCTAGCTTTGGACATTCCAAAGCCTGAACTTGTCCAAGAATTTTGGAAGATCCATGAATAAAAGCGCTTGTTGAATTTTCACAAAATCGGATATTTTACGACCTTATTAAATTACAATTTCAAAGTGAGCGCTGTTGATCAAAACTGTGTACTAGTACACATATATAAGCACAAACGCATGCAGTGTTGCTATACGTAACATACCGTTGTCTTACCGAATAACATTTTGACCCACACAACGATTCGTAATCATGAAACAGTTTTTTAATGATTTAAGGTAGCACGCCCCCAAATTTCAAACTGAGCGCTGTTGATCGAAACTGTTTACTAGTACACATACATAAGCACAAACGCATGCAGTGTAGCTATACGTAACACACCATTGTCTTACCGAATGGAATTTTGACCTACACAACGATTCGTAATCATGAAACGGTTTTTTATGATTTAAGGTAGCACGCCCACATTCATAATTATATCAATGCGTTTATTTGTTCACCTTCACAAATAACAGCAGTAAGAGACATGGGATTACTCTTTTCAGGGCTGTAACTGAGTCCACCCAATCCAATTCCGGACCAATTCTAAATCGAGTAGCCACCATTCCGGACCAATTCCGAGTCCAGAACCCTCCGATTCTGGGCCAATTCCGATTCCGGGTTTTCCAATTCCGAGCCGATTCCGAGTCCAGCCATTTGACAAAGTACCGCCTCATAGAAATGATTTAATACTGCTTACAATTACACTTATGATGAAAACTTTTCAGGAGTCAGTTTCTTAAGTTCTGGCTGAGCCTAAAATTCCGTTTACAGTATATGACCATTTTCATGTTAAATTATACATAAATAATAATGTTGCCTCGGTAACATTACTAAAACATTCACTTTTGTTCTCTCGACTGGAATCGGCTCCCAGTCTGAGACCAGCTGAGCCCAATTCCGATTCCGTAACCTTCCATCCAGTGACCTTCCATTCCGGGGAAAAACCGACTCGATTCCGGAATCCGGTGTCCGGACTCGGATGTTACAGCCCTGACCTTTGTGATATGTTACCAAATAGGACTGTGTCTTATGTCAATCTGAAATTAGAAAGTAGAGTAGATGAAGTTTCGCTGGTGGCAAAATGAGGTCAACTGAAGCAATTGGGGGGGGGGGATTATGGGCTTTGAAGCTGGCTGCTGTCTTTTAGTCTTTGACTGAGTAAAAAAGACTATGCAAAGGTGCAGAAACTTGATCTCCGCTAGTAAAGTATCTTCACGGACATGGTATGGTAAATTGAAATTGCCATGAACGGCAAACTTGTCAGCTTCCTTGTGAGGGATGGCTTGTACCCTGCCAAAAGCTTCTACACGGTTTTAGCGACCACTTTACTTTTTCAAATTATTGTGTAAGTCAATGGCGGATTCATTAAAGGTGTATATATGCTACCATAGTACTTGTGTCAGGGGGTTGAATGTGGAGGGGGCGTTAACTACTTTTAGCTTGCTGTAAAAACCGAGAACACCCTTGTATAACTCTTATCGTACACGGTTAGTCCTGATTACGCCGTTGCTAAATATTTTGACTTACTTCTTGCTACTGACAATTGCACCGTTGGTAAAGCATTTACCAAACTGTAAATGCTAATCACGACGTTATTAACTTTATTTGCAACCTTGGTACTAAAAATGACGCCGTCATTCACGAACTTGGCGTGATTCGCGTTCTATATATATTCGTAGTTTGGAAAATGAGCAGGTTTCTGTATATGCTGGAAGAGCCGGTGTGAATTGCACAACTACGGTATTTGAGCGAGTTACTCAAGACCGTTGTGACAGCTGACGACTTGTGCTATGTTAAGGTATAGTGGGCAATGATTAGAAAAACTGAGAGGAATTGCACATCGATGTTTATTGGATGGTAAACCGTTGCAGTACCTTCAGTTTCTCATTTCATTGTGCAAGCAAAGTATCGTCGGAACCACGTAGTGAAACCCTTCGGCCAGTGGAGCAGCCGTGATTTTTTTTCAGTAAAATGAAGCACTAGAGTGGCACGAATCTTTTTAGGGGCAACATTTTCTGGAGGTCATCTCTGAAAAATTCGTCTGCACATACGCACATGGTTCAAACCGTCGGAATAAACAAAACACACCGGTACCTACAACACGTCTTCCAAAATTTGAGGTTACTTGAGAAATTTGTGAAGTCATCCTTTTTTTAATCATTGCAAATATAAGGAAGGTTCTTACGTGGGATTTTGTAGCGTAAACTTCATATAAACTGATTCTTTGGTGTAAGAATTTGTATTCTAATTTTCGGTGAAGTAGTATAGTGACCCCTACTTTCGTGCAGTTGTGCTAGCAACACTTTGATTTCGGCTTAATGGCATATGTATGTACTGCTCGAAAAAGGAACCCAGAACACTATTTGCTGAGCTCTGTTTGTTTATTACGCGTGTTTTCCACAATTCCATGGGGCAACGAATAATCAAACTCGATTATTAAGATCAAAAGGCCAGGAGATTTGACCTTTGACCTACGTCTTGAGGTAGCGGACTACTAATTCAATGTTCTTACACCGAAAAGTATTGACTGACAAATTTAGCCCCTTAAAAAGTTTATGGGAGCTTGTTTCTGACTGTGGTACTTATAAAATGTGACCAATTTTTCATTTGGTTTTTAAAGACAATGAGATGAAAAACAGACTGTGCAAAGTTCAAGGCAATTTGACCAATTTTAGAATCATTTTTATTGTTTTACTCCGCCTTGTGAAGTGCCGTCTTTGGGTAGAGATCAGGGCTGGAAACATGTACCTATTATTCAGACCCTTCTAACTCAAAATTTCAATAGTCATGGGTATAGAAATTTGAAAAATGCGATAAGAGCCCACACTGTGAGCTTTAACCAGAGGGTGGCATGTCCAGGTTGAAAGCACCTACAAGGATCCAGAGGTCGGAGAAGAATCTTGATTTAGTGTGTAAGTCAATGGGGGCAATAATTAGTGGTGCGCTACCTTGAACATTTAAGAATGTAATATGTACAGCAAACCAGTCCATTTGTCCTATTCTAGCCCGAAATGATTTGATTACATATCTGTAGATAATTTTAGGCCGTTAATGTTCTATTGTTGCAAATACCTACTTTTACAGCAGAGGAATGGCAATTTATTTATACGATAATCGTTGCAGCAGTGCATTAACCCGAGTTCGTTTTAAAATATTCAAAACATCCCCTTTTTTTGAAGTTAATTGCGTATCTGCATGTGCAGATCAATACCCAGCTTAAGTTCTCAAAGACTGATGAAACGTCAAAATCCCACCCCATTCTTTCAGTCGATTTTACGAAGATATCAGAATAGGTGTTGTCAGCCTAGCTTACCAGCATGTGACCTGTTGGGCTGTTACGTCCCTATGTTTGGTGCGGCAAAATTGTCACTTAATGTCAACTTATGCAGAATGAATAGAGTGAAAATGTTAAACCTTATATAAAACAGGCCGGGATTTGTTTTTAATCAATGATTACAGTTGGTGAGACCGTTATCAGACATGAAAGGATTGTTTTTTAATTAAGTTAAAAGGTGGGGGTAACGCTTCTCTACTCATTGTCCCACGGTAGCCGATGTTTGTGTGAGAAGTGAGAGGATAAGATTTGTTGCACACACACAGGCTGGCTAGATCACTGGGAACAACAACCACCTTCTTGAGGATATTGTTATTTGTTTATCCACGATAGCTTATGTCGCTACATATGAACGTCTAAAATACGCATTTTTTCCTTGCGTACCCATCGTGCCTAGTGGTTCTCCCATATTTACTTCCATGGCTGTCGGACAATTATTGCTCCAAAGCCCTGGAAAATCCTTTAAATAATCCATCATACACTCCATCTTCAAGTCCCCTGCGTTATCAATCCCAGGCCGGCCGTTGGTCATACGGAGGAACTGAAAAAAAGTATATTGTAATTTTCATTGTCTGTTACTAACTGCCCATTCAATATCATTTCAAGGAGCTAAACTGCACCATTCTATCTAACATCACACCCTTCTACGGCATTACATGAAGAGTAACAGTTTGATCGCTTCATTCTACAGTTGGATCTCGAGGTGAATTGTCTCAGATAATACTCTCTCTTCTTGCTATACACGTGGCGCATTGGCACCCTTAGCCAACGGTTGTAAGGAAAAATTGTCTCAGCTATGCAACAATGAAAGAGCGTTGTAAAATATGACAAGTATCGCAAGTTAAAAATTTACTTTTTTGGGATCAGCTAAAAACCTTCCCCCGCAACAGAGAGATGAAAATTCAGCGGGTACGGCTTTTGACCAGTGACTGCCCTAAAAGTCATGCTAAACGAAATACTTTTTGCTGCAGGCGCACTGAATAAAGAGAGTATTATGACTAGAGCAACTGAAGATCCAGGACTGTATTTATGTGAAGCGGTGCGAAATATGCCCTGACACTTTCTAAGCGGAGCGCTACGAAGAAGCTTTATATTCCTAGCAAAATGAATCCGCCAATTAGAGCGGGAGTCTTTTTCCTAGTAATTCGTAAAAGATTTCAGTTTCATAAATGTATCTTCCACTGAATTCCACTACTTTGCATTCTTGCAATGCAGCGCTCTATAATGACTCATATGCACAAGAACAATCTACGTAATTGTAGAACCCTCACCATTGAATAATGCGAATATATTTGAGACGGTATTAATAGTAATCACAGATATGTAGTGAGGCTGTAAGAGCCCCGAGCTCGCGAAAATTGTGGTACTTTGAGAAGGATTTGCGAGAATTTAGATAATTTGAGAACGACTCTTGAATAAAAATGATTAAAAAAGATTCATCATTCAGTCAAAAAAAAACCTACCCCTGTCACGAGTTCGTTTCAGTTTTAAGGTTTGCTTACTTGTGAGAGCGTTGACTCCGTAGAAAGAGTATAAAAGTCGTAATTGTTACTTGACTTAACTAAGAAAATGTATTACATAGAGCTGACTTCCTAAGCCTTTACCAATCTCGTGGCACATGATTATCAGAACATTCTTTGCAACTGACAGCTAAATTAGTCCCTCACCGAGACGTCGGCCTCGTTGCAAGATCTTAAGGCAACTACCTTTCTCAATACAATTCAACCCGCCCTTCCGATTGATAATATAAAAGGAATATGTCGATCGGGGCAGGTATGCCCTCACGCTCTTTTACTCTTAAAAAAACAATGAATATCCAAAAGGAAAGTACAAGGTAAAATAATCTCAACCTCGAAACACATCTGTGACACCCCCTACAGGAATCTATAGCTTAAACTCCTTTGTGGCTCATTTTAAAAGTCCATAGTTTATCCGAAGATTGGCTACAGCATTACATGTGACATGTCGTTTGAGTGGTAATATTCGAGTGTCGGAAATAGACTTTGAACTGAGACATCCTCTACACATAGTCCAGTTCACGTCAATACGAATGACCATATAATTTGAGTCTTTCAAGCTTTCGAGAGCCATAAAGACGTTGTCAATATTACGTGTTACGTCCACAGGTCATTAAACGTAGTGTCAACGAACTCCATATGACATGTTATTTTGAATAGTTGCTTGAGTGTCGGAAGAAACTCCGAAAGATGACCCCACTGCCATATTACAGTCCGGGTTCGACGCCATGAACAGTACATGATTAGACTCTTTTCTTCAGTCGTTTGAACATCGGAAGGATGGTGTAAATATGACATCTCCATTCGTTCTATTGCCGTCGGGCAACAAACTTTATATGAAAAGTCTTTTTTGAATAGTTATTTGAATGTCGTTAGAACGTCATAAATACAACGTCCACTGTCAGTAGGAAAGTCGACGTCCATCAAGCGACGCGTTTTTGAATACTCTATTTTCAGTTGTGATTTAAAGGTCGGAGTGACGTTTTTAATATGAGGTTCGTTGTCCATAGTTCATGCGACGTTATGGCTAACTATCTGCATATGATTATTTTATTTTGTCAGTTATTTGAATGTCGAATGGACTATTCAGTTGAGACGTCCTTTACAGGTCGGTTGTACGTCAAAGACCTCAGCAACATTATACGAACATTTTCACAAGTCCAGCCGACGTCGTATGGACGTCTGTAAATGGCGGAGTTTGTTGGTGACGTTCAATCTACGTCCAACCGACTACACATCGTGGTCTCCGACGTCTACCCGACTAAATGGACCTCAGTCCAATGTCGACCCACCGTCAAAATGTTTACTGCAACAAATGTATTTTGGAATAAATTGCTCTGCTTGAAAAATGTAGCGATGAGGAATATTCATAACAGCAATTTTTCTATTTTGCATTGTCATTTTTGTTTTCAAATTGACCATTGGGTGCTAATTTGTCTAGTAGAGTATCATTGGACATTTCTTCTCCCTGCAGTCTTCAGTTAATGTTTAACTACAAGCACGTGGCCTGGGTCCCATTAGTGCACTGTCCTCATCGAGATATTTTCAAACCACTATTCTTTTCAAACCACTATTCTTGCAACCTGCTTGGTTCTAATGGTAAAGAAAGTTTCCAAATTCCCCTTTTCTGTAAACCAAAGTTGCAGCAACTTTATTTCGGTCATTTTAATAATTTCCAGTGTACACACATATATATACATCCGAAAGTGTTCACTAAATATATCTAGTAACTTGCTATTGAAAAAAATGTATACCACGATAATACATTAGTAGCGATTAATATCGTAAATGGACCAAAAAATAATTTTCGAATGGAAGAAGTGTGTCGTTGGTAATAGGTACTAAAGGTTTAAGGAACAACACTTTCCTGTAGAATGGAGAGTAACGGTAATGTAGGCGAAAAACTGGAACTCCACAAGATATTACAATACAATAAAATAGGAAGTACAAAAGTATTGTAAAAAAAGATAAAACGTCCATAAGTATGGTCTAACGAGATGACGGATAATTCCAATATTCTAAGATAGTGTGAGTTACATGAAGTAAGGCAAGAGAAGTTGAACGAGCATAAATAAACCCGAAATTGAATCTTTACAAAATATTATGCTTCTTATGATAACTGTAAAAAGTTTCAAACATGTTTTGAACAAGGAAGCATTGGGATAGTCTGTACTTTGTGACAAACTCCTTGGCATCATTTTCAAAGAAAATGACAACGGGTGCACTTTTCATGCTTGACGGATTAATGCCCTTACATGAAGGTTTGTAAATACAGTAAACTGCATACCTTTTGCTACAAGCTGGTGAGGATTTGTCGTAGGCAGCCAAAGAGTTTTCCAGCGACATTATTTTGCTAAAAATATCATCACTCGTTACAGGATGCAGAAATAAGGATTGGTAACAGTTTCTCCCAGATAACAGTTGTGGATGACTGAATTAACGTTGGGAATTTGCATTTGGGTTTCCGGGCAAATATTAGTGAAAAAAGTAAACTTCGAATTACTCCAGCAGCACAGACACTAATTTCATTATGTACAAGCAATATCTCGCATATTCTACCTTATAATTACTGTTCCGAATACCTGCATAAGCATATGAAACGACTCATGTTTCGGGCCCCCTAACATGATACCGTACATATCTTGGTCCTTTGTCCTATCTTCGTGCCCAGCCTTAGTCCGAAGATTTTTCAAAACGATGAAAAGTAGCTACACTGATGTTATGCCCTCTCGACTCTATGGGTAGCGCACCACTAATTATTGACTTACACACTTCATCAGGCTAATTTCCCGCTCCATAGATCCTCGTAGAAGTTTTCAACCTTTACATGCCATCCCTGTGGTTAAAGCTCACAACGTGGGCTCTCTTATGGCACTTTCAAATTTTGTATTTATGTATAAATGTGACAACTGAGGGTGGGTTTGATGGGTTTGTTGTTAGATGGGCAGTAACGTTTAGACTTCTTGAATATTCATGGGTGCTCTGATGTTTAGAGAGTAGCAGTAATTGTAAGTCGAAACGTTGGCGTGAGGGGAATTTTCTTTTAAAGAAGGATCGTCCGACAACTTATGGTTACGGTCATGGATGCAAGGAATTGTAATTCCAAACCAGAATCGTATAGTGGTACGTAACTTAATAAAATAGTTGAGGCCATCTTGTCTTATAAGAGCTGGTGTGAATATATCCAACTTCATGAAATATTTTAGGTAATTCTGTCTTATAAGAGCTGGAGTGAATGATATACTAATATAATAACTTTTAAGGTGCATGCGGGGTGGAAGGTAAGTCTTTTATAATTCAGTATAGATTTTCTGTGCATTTACTAGGAAAAAGGGAACTCATTAAATGGGATATGGAAATACATCTTTATTAGATGAATGTTTGAGTTTTAATAAAAAACCCGGAAGACGATCAATGTACCCTCAGTTTGAAAGCTCCATTTTTGAGGCAACACCGCCCTTATTTATCCTACCTATATTTGGTTACCCATAATTCTACAATTTTTCATCATTTTACCCAAACGTATACCAAAACTATCTTTTCATGCGAACACGTCACTCAGTTTTTCGAGACTCAGCCATTTCTTTTTATAGCCAAGATATGCCAACCTGTTGAAATGACGAAAAATTGACCGTTTTGTTGATTTGTGATTTTTCAGGATCCCCCAAAAATCTGAAATCCCCCCCCCCCAGATTCTGAGACCCAACGCAAACACTGCAGCTAG
The DNA here is from genome assembly GCA_009936505.3 of Holothuria glaberrima. Lineage (NCBI taxonomy): Eukaryota > Metazoa > Echinodermata > Holothuroidea > Aspidochirotida > Holothuriidae > Holothuria > Holothuria glaberrima. The sequence continues at coordinate 19,460 of WURT03430797.1, forward strand.
AACATCATAATTGATAGTAATGTAGATGGTTGGTTAATTTGGGTTTCGATTTTAGGTTTCGGTGTACTGTATCTTTCCCATGATTGACTCAGCGTGCTCTAATTACCCATAGGCCTACTTCAGTTTCATCATCGATTGCAGTATCATGTAACGGATGCCCCAAACTTTTTGCTTGCTTTGGAATGGAATATGACGACAAAGTAGATAATAGCCCTCGATCAGTACATTCAGGTTCAATGAGATCCTGCTAGTCAACCAGTCAACATTTCTGGTGACTTGTGACTTAACTTGTGCTCAAGTCTAAATGACTTGACTTTCTACTGTCTGACTTGTGACTTGACTTGCTTGGAGCTGAGGCAAATAACTTACTAGGACTTGCCAATATTGACTTGTGACTTGACTTGGACTTGCAAAAATTGACTTGTCAGCATTTCTGTTGTCAGGTACCAACCCACTAAGCTTGAATTTGATCGGATTTATTAAGGAGTTTTTCGCGACCCACTTTTTCTTGCTCACACATTAATAGACCCTCAAATACTCAGACACGCAGAGCTGTGCATTTTTTATACTAGGGAAACAAAAATAACTCATTACATTTAGGAAGGTGAAATCACAGAAGCCAAATTAGGTAAGCATTTTCAATGAATTACGTAAGAACTGTATTCCAGTTACTTAAATTCCAACTTGGCGTTTTCTGTTAACACGGTTGTAATGTCAGATGAATAGGTTTTGTTCTCGGGAACTCAGACCAAAACCAAAAGCTGTCAAAATGCCAGCATTGACGCAAAAGGGAAGTTCTGGGGTCAAAGCTAACACTCATAAGGAGGTGTTGTGTCCATAGCCAACTTAAAAGGGCCTCGGAATGGGGCGAAATAGCTTAGCACAAGAGTTTTGGAGACAATTTGACCAAAGAACGAACAAAATTCTTTCAGTAGGAAGCCTGGAATCGAAAGGGGTCTCTTACAGCTAACTCTCGATTTTGTTCGCTCGATTATTATGATATTTTTCCTGAAAGTCAAAATTGTGTTAACGGTAAATTTTCCATTGTGTGGGCACACATTGATCACATACGATAATCTCGAAACCCTTTTACTTTCCTTTATTAAATTATAATATTTTTAATATATTGACCATAGTTTTTTTCTAATATTTCATATATCATCACCTCTAAGTAACACAACAAACTCAAATTTTTATGAATGATCTCTATTTAATCATAATTATTGTTAGGATGGCAACTACAGTCCTTCACATTCTCAGCGCTTCCAGTCGAGTGGTTCTTCTTTTGTGAAATCAACGACGTAGCCCTGTTACTCTTTTTCGTGTCAAAATCACGGCTCTAATTCAGGAGATGTTTGTTTATGATCTATATATATGTTAGGTGGTTTCCGTTTGACTACTTCATAACGTCTTTCCTGTTTGCTGCTGCAGTAGAACGCTACAATAAATGTGATACGGCCTTGTACTCGACTATGTAATAATACGTTCTACGATATGAAACACATTGTAGCTTACAAAAGGTTGTTTCAAAAGATCTGCTGGGTAAACGAGTACACACCTTTGGCCTTGAACAGTGGTAGGTTTTTAATTAATTATACTATATCCTTACTGTACAACTTTTTCATTGGTAAGAGACAAGTAACTAGGGGATTCGAATTTCAAATAGAAAGGAAATTATACGATAATTTGTTTGCATGTAAATTAGAACTTAAACAGGTATTGTAATCATAGGCCGAAATGCAAATGGTGTGGTATTATCGCGCGTTTGTAACGTATGTTCACAACAGAAAATGTAACACATACAACGCAAGTTTAAAGTATCATATGTGCTACTTAACTAAGAAAGTAGTTATGTCAACAGTTGTAATCAGAGGATTAATTTATGCTTAGAAGTAGCTAGTTGGTAAAATCTTCCACTTTATTTTTTCATATATTTGACTGATAAACATAAAGGAGCGGTAGTTTCAGTCAGACTTTTTTGCATAATTTGCTGTATTTTCATTGCGTAGTGTTGTCCATCATAACTCTCTCACAGACATTGGCTGTTTTCGATATGATGTTGTAATTATACACTTACGCATTTATTTTAAAATAGCTCTACGCAGGTGCGTAGCCAGGGGGTTGGGGGTTGAACCCCCATGACCCAAGCTTTAAAAACATAGCAAAAATCATCGGTGTCTTGGGGAAAATATGCTGACACGATAAACTTCATTACGTCTGAGGCACAAAATTGCATCATTTGGCATCTGGAGACCTAAAAATGCCTTTTTTCTCCAAAGGGGAGGGGCACCCCTCCTCGTAACCCCTTCCCCATATCACACTCCAACAAAACCCTCAACAGGACACAATCCTGGCTACGCTCCTGGCTCTACGTGAAAACTCTACAGTTTCTATAACTGCTTAGAAAATTTGCCTTTGTTACCAGCCTACTAGTACTAAGTAGGAATAACTGCGTTTATGGGTGAAGTTAAAAATAAGTGCAAACACTTGTAACTTGCTTTACTTGGCGCAACAAATAAATTACAACGATTTGTACTTCCACAGAGGATATGGTACATTGGAATATTTTGAGATGGGATGAGTCAGACTTGTTCTTTTTTGTTATTTTTTTTATCTTGTTGACAACTGAAATGTAGGTTTGTAGCACACGGTCTATACTGAGGGATCTCCAGGTGAGTGATATGGTTCTTCGTCAAGATAATAAAAATTTCGGTTCTAAATAAAAAGATACGCAGGAACACGATCAAGTTCATAAAAGGTCCCTTCCACGTTGTCTTTCCAATGACGTAGGACGCTGGGGCTGGGGGTGCCTGGAGACCTTAAAATGCTTCAACCCCCCTCCCCCACTTTCGAAGCACGAAAACCCCATATTTGTCTCTTCTGTAAGACATGTCAAAAATTTACATTAATTTACCTTAAAATTTGTCCAAATGATGCTCCAGAGATTGCATCTAAGGACCCTCAAATATCCAAAAATCTTCGAAAGGGCTAAGGAATGTCAAATCTGTGCAGTAGTTTGCCTTAAAATTTGTCCAGAATAATGCACCAAATTTCATCTAAGGGCCCACATAATTATCCAAAAACTTTCCAAAGGGCTAAGAAAAATAAAAAATTTGCAGGAATTTACCATAAAATTTGTCCAAAATAATGGTCAAAATGGCATCTAAGGACCCACAAATATCCAGAGATTTTCCAAAGGGCTAAGAAATGTCAAACATTTGCAGGAATTTACCTTAAAATTTGTCCAAAAGGATGCACCAAATTGCATCTAAGGAGCCTCAAATATCCAAAACTTTTCCAAAGGGGAGGGGGCACCTTAGACACCACCCCAGGACGGCGATCCGAAACAAGGTTCAGCCCCAGTCTTGAACAGCTTCCTACGTCTATGGCTTTTTCATAAACATTAATGATATCACCGCGTTGTTCCTACAAATGTCCATAGTATACTGATGTTAATCTAACTGCTGGGACACTTGGTAGTCATGTTTGGTTTGTCCGAGTGCATACGTTCAACAAGGAATCTATATTTCACTGCGCTCTGTCAATCCCATATGACTTATATCATTGTTTTATAGGGGCACGGGCTATGGGCCGGGGGGATGCAGCCCCTTCCTGATGAGGAGAACCCTATTTCTCAGTCAGATTTCATTTTTATATTTTGTTATTCAATTTTTGGTGGGTTCAAAGGTCATATGAGGCCAGAAGAGGTCAAATTGTGAAAACATCGTAAAAAAGGATGTAGTCAAGAAGTGTAAAGCTGAGGGATAAACCTGGGTGTAGCAAAGCAACCCCTTTCAGCAAGGAATCACTAACCAGAAAGCCTCGTAGCCTACACTGCAGTGCAACAACAAATTGATTTTCGCAATTAGTTTTAACAATGTGCTCTACTTTGCTTGCAGAACTTCTTCGACTCTAAAGATAACTACAACGTTACGAAGACCACAAAGATGCAGTATGAATAGCTCACAGGTTCGAATGACGTAGGAACTACGATACTATTGAAAAAACGTTTTTTAACAATTTTTTTCCCCACAATTTAGAACAACATTTGTGTTAATACTGTTGACATTATAAGTAATGTAAAGTGTGCTTTTCGCCGGGGCACACTTGACACAAATATTTTTACCAACATTTAGGTTATGTCACTGTGTTTTGCCACATTGGAGTATTCGATCCTTCACATGTATTCCTATATGCGTTCCTACTATTAAAAACGTATGTGGAACGTGTTTTGACAGTTGACTCGGCTATGAAAGAAGAAATAGCATATTCGTCTGTTAGTTAATAATAAGTAAAAGACAAACACTCGCGACTTCCAAGGTCCACCATTAATAATATGTCGTACATTTGACAAATATCCCATTGTTGGATGAATCACATTTATTGACTTATTTATTGACAAAGTAAACAAAAATGTCACATATCGTACCGTATATATATTTACCATTTGCCACAAACAAAACAATTAAGATGGTCTGTAAATCAAAAACACAACATGTAAAAAAGGGTATTTCTATCGTATTACGGTAACATTACAAGTAAGTGCTTACTTGGCAATCCCTCGCAGCAAATACACCACCGACAGTCTCGACATGTTCTATCGTAGTAAAATACAGAATGCTTGGCTGACGTATTCGAGAAAAAGTGCGTTGAGCAAGGACGTTGCACCAAAATGAAAATTTTCTAGCCCAACATTCCTGTGTTGTCGGTGGTGTTACAGAGGTGTCGATTGCTATTAGCTCCCGTGATGCGGTTAGATAATCCGAATCTTTTTTCCAGATTATGCTCAAGAGCATGCTGACATTTTGTCTGGAGAGTGTTGTATAGTGATTGGTGTCAGAACATGTCAGAGTAAGGGAACCGTACAAGCCTGAAGAAAATTCAGCGGATGCCAGTATGGTTACCAAGTCTTTACTACACTAACTGCTGAATAATCATTGGTTACATGACCGTTCCAGTTTGACCCATGAAGAACACCCCAGTCGAATTTTCTGGGCAACCTAACAATCCCCAGAATAAGTACTCCAGCCTTAATTTCACTTCAAATGAACTATTTCTAATCCAGCCAATGCCCCCATCAACAACTCCGGCCACTAGGTGCATGTGATCTAGGGGTTATCTAGGGATGTAGATTCATAAATGGAATTGTTTAAATGTCCAGGTGAGAACTGTTGGAGTATTTTCAGGGTAACTAAGTGCCTGGATTGGAATCGTGTGATCGGGAATGCTCTATGGTAAAATCTTATCCAGGGCAGCCCTTCTACATTGGTTAGGGTTAAAAAGTTCCTGTTGACTTTGCTAAACCTCGGTAATTTAACATGCTAAGAAAGATCAAAGACAGCGTGTGCCATGAAGTCTCGAAATGATGTGACTTCCGCATTTTAACTCGTAAAGATGGCTCTAAAGAAACTTCTACCGGTTTAACGTAACACACAGTAGGCCTACCTATTAAACTGCTGTTTTCACGTGTAGATGCCAGACCTCTAGAACCAGCGTAAAGCTGAAATATGTCGCAATGGCGCTCTCTCTGCCAAGGGAACACTCCTGTTAAATTACGTCTTTGAAAATCCTTGCAACCGGTAAAAAAAATAAATTCAGTTATTCTCAGATTCTCCGCACAAAGTGATAGGAACTGTTGAAGGCCTCACTTCTTTACTTCTTGTTCTGATGTTATATTTAACTTTAATTTTAATTCTTGTCCATTCACGTTGGCATGTTTATTGTTTTGGTTGTCTTAATTTTTTAGTTTTTTATGTTTTGTATGATTGTTTTCCTACTTTACTCGTCATTTTTAAATATTTACTTTCTTATTTTGTTTTTATTCTTGTAATGCGAGCACTGGAATTTCCTTTCTTAGATGAATAAAGTGACTCTCACTCTTACTATTACTTGCAAACATAATGTAGAATCTGTTTCGTTTAAAGTTATGTTCGAGATGTAGCCGTCATTACCATATAAAACACCACCTGGACCAAGTAATAATTACCATTATTTTTCAAAAGATGGACAGTCGTATACCTCAATTGCATAGTATAAGTGAAAGTGGGATGTTATCCACCAAACACTTTCCTATTTTAAATTTGGAGCAAATTTTAATTCCTGAATTACAGTAGTTGTGCCGCAAGAGCAGCAACTTGATTTGTAACAGGAGCTACCCAGTGGTTTTTTATCTGGCAAGAGAAGTGCGCCAAGGCTGCAGTTCGCTAAGTTCTCATTTTTTATTTCTAATTGCTGATGTGCTTACCTTGAAATTTCAGAATAATAATAATAGAATAAAAAGTTTCAATATTCATAAAAAAGGAAGTACAGATAGTGCAATATGCAGATGATACAACCATTTTTCTTGATGGAAGTAGAAAACCAAAAACATAGAGAGTAATTTTGTTAAATTAATTTAAAGGTAGCTTATTAGAGGTATCGATAAATATTCCTACATCCAATATTTTTTTCAATGGGTACAGACATTATAAGAATCCCCTTTGTCACTAAAAACTTACAAATATGTATTAACGATTCAAATTCTTGGTATTATCTTCACAAATGATGGTGATGATTTATTCCCTTTGAACTATATGCTCAAACTTTTGATGCTACAAAATTTTGTTGAGTACGTGGTCCTTTAGAGACTTGACCCGTATCGGCCATGACGTTATTGCTAAAACTGTTGCGTTTTCGCAACTTGTCCTCCTTTTTCTTCCCAACAGTCCTAATTATTACGTCAAAGATTTGTGAAGAGCTATCTTTAACTTTATTTGGAACTGGAATCTACATAAGGTCAAGCGTTTTGTTCTGATTAATACAATTTCAAATGGTGTATTAAAAGTTGCACATATTCGTAGTTTTATAAGGCTTGAAATGTATGTGGATTAAACCTTAGTGTAAGGATACAGACGGCAGATGGAAATCATGGTTATGCTTATATCTAAGACCTTTTGGGTGAATAATTTATCTTTCAGTGTAACTTTGCCAAGAAAGACGTGAAGTGTATCAATAACTCCTTCATCAGACAAATTGTTTAAGCATGGAGTTATATTGTTTTCACAGGACCGAGCAATAATTTTCTCAAATTATATGGAAAGATTCACTTATTATTGTTAAAGGTAATATTGCAATGTGTAAACAACTGTTTAAAGGAAAACTAAATTCTGCTTACTAAGTGGGTATAAAGGATAAAGCAACAAAATATAAACAAGTAGCAGCAAACAGCTTTATTGTATCTTATTCCGTTCTAGAGATATGGCTATTTATTGTAATGACAGGGTGCCCCATAGATGATGTGAAACAAGTCTGTTCTGTCCTATTAGAGCCACATTAGGACAAATCTGGAATGGATATCTTTGTTTTCTTTGGATTAAATTTTCATTTTAGAAAATGAAATAAAAAATTTTGTGCATCTTTTCTAAAAATTTACAGTCTGGGGAATAAATAGTTTAGACAAAAACTTAACAGTACCCATTACTGAGGCAGATTATAAAGAACTACATAGACAACGCATAATTTGTTGTGGCTCTATGACATCATAACAAGCTTGCTACAAGTCATTATTTTCCGCAAATGGTGGCACCCTGTCATTGTAATAAAGGGCTATATGTCTAGAACGGAACAAGATACAATAAGGCTGTTTGCTGTTACTTGGTTATAATTTGTTGCTTAATCATGAATACCTACTTAGAAAGCAAAATTTCTTTCCCTTTAAGGATAATGTAATTTTTGAAAGGGATACTTTTCACCAAAAGAGCATGCCGTTACCTTTTGATCAGGTTAACCATAACTCTCAAATCGAGTTCATTCCCTTCAGGTTCATGGTCTTTTGGAGATAAGCCATTGCCTCCCCCCTCCCCCATCCAATGGAAAAGATCAGATTAGCCAAGAAGTGAGGCTGAAAACAATTTCATTGACGTTTAGTACAACGAACCTTAATGACCCTTCTGCCCCTCAGTTAATTTATAGTAATCAATTCAAAGTGTATTCAAAAGCCTCTTCTTCGAAGAAAAAATGGCAAAGTAACTTTAATACTATTACTGAAAGGGGTTGGGATAGATATTTTAGAACTTCGATTCACACCGTGCTAAAAGCTATAAGCTTCAATTCTATCAATTTAAATTCCTTCACAAAATTAATAAAAGGCAATGGAAAATGCCCTCTGATTTTGTGTACCTTTTGTAGGATCTGGTTTGTGAAAAATTCTTACTTAGAGGGGGTAGTCATAAGGTCATTTGTGTCAAAGGTTGCGTTGACGATGAAAACAACGCGGGCCTGATAACGTTATAGTACATACGGGTAGTATTCGTTTTCATCGTCTTGTTCGCTTTTACCCTATTGTGACGTCACAGGCCGTCCCGCCCATGAGCCTTTCAGTATTGAGGTGGGTCACTGAAAACTCGAAACTGTAACCAAACAAAACGTGGTGAGTCACAATTACTCATCGCAACTTACTTGCAAAGCACCCTCCTGAGGCTGTCGAGTTCGATGTCAGGATGTGCGAACTGAGGTTTGAGTTTTTTTTTTATTAATGTCGAGTGGTGAAGTCTAGTCCAACTACCTACGGTATGTTGATCAATAGTTGTGTGTAAGCGTTTGATTAAAGGACTATAAGTATAAATATGGGTAAGGGGTCATAATGACATGAGTACTGGTATATGTACGGGTACTGCAGATCACAAGGACGGCTACGGGCACGTGTACGGAAACTTGTACTCGCGTACGGGTGCCAGTACGGGTATGGTTACTTCAGCACTGTCTTAGTGTAATGAATGTACAGTTACTAAGCACATTTTCCCAAATTATGACTTTTTCAGCGTTTTCAATTTTAAGACTTCAGGCCGAAATTTCACACAAATATATCCCATGTTATTTTCTAGTTTCTCCAACACACCTTCTATGAAAACATACCTAGGACGACATGTTAAACAAGTCTCATGAGCCATAGTCATATTCGTAAATACTAAATTTTCCTAATTGAGATACTATCCAGTGCACAACTAAAGAACACTAACACAGTGTAAGTGTTATTTTAACGATTTTATCTTGAGATTACAGGATGTTTTCGGTCGGAAGATCCTAATGTAAAAGTCTATTCAGGTGTGTTCCTCATTAGTTAAGTGTCCTCTTTTAATATATTTTTCAAATAGATCTGTACAACCCCAATATGGAAGAAATACACAAACGAGTATTGGATAAGTCAATGGTGGAACTCACGAATGATTTAGAACCGACGGATGTAACATCTGAATTGATCTCCAAAGAAATTATGAAAACAGATGATATCGAAGTACTGGAAAGCAAACCCAGAGGAAAATCACGAGTTTGGGAATTCATAAGTATTCTCAAACGAAGAGGCCCAGAAGCTTTTCCAGCTTTGCTGGTCGCACTTGAAAGATTCTCTTACTACGATGCATTGCTGCAAACTCTGGAGAGGCATGAACGGACATTAAAGACCCAAACCGAAAACAAAATCAAAGGTAATGTCTTATTGTAATTTGTAATGCGGTATCCGCAAGTTATTATAAAGAGGGGACAGGGAATTTCTTGATTGCATAATTTAAATGTTTAATTTGAGTGTCATCTATTGGATAATTAGTGGCGATTGCTTCCTTAGGATTTCCAGTTAAAATTGTGCATCTCACTGGTTGTGGGTCTCAGACGGAAGATTAGCCCATGCCATTCAATGCCCTAATCGCTTGAAACCTTTTTATTTTTTCAGTGAGATTTTAAACGTTTCCAGCACTATGGGAGACTTGCCTCTTCCGAACGCATATTTTAGCTGCTACGTGCCCTTGATATAGACGCTTTGCGCCCAGGCACCCCTAAAAGTACGTTTCGGATAAGCCACTGAGAATATTGTAAATGGTATAAACGTGTATTTCACTGGTTCTGGGTTTCTGACGCAAGAATACTTCCAAATGTGTTATGACCTTATTACTTCAAAACTCCCGTAATTTGCAAGGAGTATTTAAAAGTTAACCTTCCAAGCTGTTTGAGAACAAACGGTGGCGACTCTATATGGGCATTATGGGTACCTTCTCGCTACTCGTCCTTCTTATAGGCGGTTAGTTAAAGGTCTAAAAGTGCTCCATTTCTTAACTTTTGTAGTCTCCCACCTCCCACGGGAAGTACTTAAAAATGCACTAGATACAATGGGAACGATTTTAAGACATATTTTACATGTTCCCACTTCCTAAACGCACATTTATGAGGAATGGCGGAAAATACACAATGGTAGTTTATGTGCAGATTAAACACAAAAATCCAAGCTTCCAATGATAGGAATGCACAAGAAATGGCATTTCGTTTTCAAAAGAAGACTCATTTACATATATTTTTTATAAAATGCATTTGTGGTTACTATCGAAAGTTTCCTTAGCAACAGCGGTCACAAAGCAGAATACACACAAAGTCTAAACTTCCAATTAATGTAATACAGAAGAAAAGTCACTTCCCTTTCAACACGAAAAAAATTATTGCACATTTTTTGCAATTATCATGAAAAATACACATCTTTGGTTTTCCCTATCAGCAGTAGTCAAAAAGTAGAATGAACACACAAAGTTCAAACTTCCAATTATGAAAAAACAGACGAAATGTCATTTCCCTTTCAAATAAAACAACTTATGCACAATGTTTGAAATTATCATAAAAAATACATCTTTGGTCTCTAAGGAAACTTTTCCCTTTACTAAAAAACAGAATAAACACAAAATCCCATCTTCCAAATATGAAAATAAGGAAGAAATGTCATTTCCCATTCAAACAAAATCAATATATATGCACGTTTGAAAGTATCATGAAAAATGCACTCATTGGTTGGGAACCGTGGAAAAACTTCCCTAGCAATGGCAATTTAATCACTGGAGAATGAACACACGATGTAAACTCCCAATTGTAAGAGTAAATGATAAATTTATCTTTACCTTTCCCAGAGAAATCAAGAAAAAACACCTCAAATGACAATGTCTCAATGACAGTTCACTAATTGGTTGCTAAGGGTAGCTTCCCCTAGCACAGAAGTCTAAAGACAAAATGAAAGCTTCAGATTGTGCAAACAGATATTTCAGGGAATAAAGAATACATTTTTTGTGACTTTTTCAAGGAAAATCTCCCAAAATGGTGAGAATTCAAAGGAAACTCAATGTTTTGGTTGGTGAGCATAATTTTCTATAGAAATTACATTACAGTTCTAACAGCATGAAAATAAATTGCGACTGATGTTAACAAATAATGTCAGTTCATTGAAAATAACAGCATCTATTAGGATCATGTTGAATATCAGATGCATTATGCAAATGATGGTAGGAACATGCAAATCCACGCAATAATCACCTAACAACGCTGTCCCAAGTCAGTTATCTACTAGCATTTAAGCACCTCCTTTCCCCATGAGATGTAGTTATTTCTAGAGTTCATTGGTGAGACTGAATGGTTTGATAATTATTTAAGCAATTTACTTTTAAGGCCATGCTAGTGCAGTTAAACGCAGTATTTACCCTCAAGCAGTTTTCCTTGTTTAAAAAAAAACAATTTCAAAGTACCCTGTGAGATGTACAGTAATCTCTCTTGTTTACTGGTTACACGATCACTGCTCATCCCCTTAGCCCCTATCAAACACAATTTGAAACCTGACCGTAAATCCATGCAGACTCGAAAAAACAACCGTAATTCTGACTGTGTATCTGTGTAGCCACTTATTAAAGACAAGTTAACCTTCATGGGCTACACAATAGGAAGCTGCGTCGATTATTTTTACTTCGTATCCCCGTAGCCTCTCTAAGACATATCACTGCAGTGAGGGAAATTGAATATTTACTGAGTATCCTTGTAGCCTCATACAAAACCAAATTGACTTCTAACTGCGTATCACCGTAGCGTTTTAAAGTAAGTTACATGCTTCATTCATAGCCAAAGAATACTGGTAAAAGAATCCAGTCAGGTAAGCCGTTTACAAATTTCAATTTTGCCTAGAATCCGTCTCTTTACCTTGTCCCAAACAGAGTTCCCTTGCGGTATATTCTGCAATTACTCCCATTTAAATACACTGAGAAATATCAAATAACTTAATTTTAAGGATGTGTCTATGCCTTCTTTTCCACTGCCAAAGGAATGTTACACTTGATAGTAAAGCTGTATTGCACTCACTGCAGGCTGTAGTAAACGAAGGATATCATAGCAAAAAGGTGAAAAGTTACGTACTGGATTAGAGAAATGACTGACGAACATGACCATTGCTGCATCATGTTCTCAGCTGCTTCGGCCTCAGTACAGGTGAGATCCTTCCAAACAGAAATGCAATGCTCGATTTGTTTCCAGCAGGCTTTGGAAATAGGCACAGTTAACCCTCAAATGTAAGCTCCATGCATCCAATTTTTAATGTATTTACGTACAGAATCTTGCGAACTAGGAGAGTTCAGTAACTTGTTATTGCGGGTGTATGTACAAAATTCCGTAATGTTTACATTCCATCAAGGTCATGTGGTAATCAATTTGATTTGCCTTCGGTTGCTGACACGAATTCTTGCCCAATCTTTTATCAGGTTCGTGAACACTCGGCTATGTTTAAATATTTTGGCCGTTATTTCACTTAATATCTACCAAATGTGCAAGTTGCGCGTGGAAACGTAATTTCATGCTAGTTTTATATTTTTACAATTTTTGAGCTACGTTACAAGTACTTCTCTAAGAGGAATCACGAAATAAGCGAATTTGGGCTTCGGGCCACCGTCTTTTATTCAATATTCCTTACACCACAAAGTTTCCCTGCGTCAATGTAACTAGAGATAGCTCAAGCCTCGTTTTAGTCTGTGATAACTTCTAAATATAACCAGTAAGCCCAAAGAAAGGTAAAGTGATTCCTTGCCGAAAGGGGGTACTTCGCTGCACTGAGGCTCATCGCTCAAAGGTATACTTGTTGATTATACCATTTTACGATGTTTTCACAATTTGATCTCTGCTGACCTCTTATAGCCTTTGAACCCGACCCCAAGTGAATAAAAAATGAAAAAGGAAAGTGTCTTGGAAGGGATTCGAGCTGTGGCCGTCTGTGTAAGAAACGGTGCACTATTCCACTACGCCATCAAAGAACTCATTAAGCGAATGGTGTTTCTAATCAAACTATAGAAACAGCATCCTTTACAAATGTTCATAATTATTTAATTCAAATTCGAGTTGTTACTGTTACAGTTATGCTTGTGACAAAATAAATGTTATTCTCTATAATTTTATCTTGGAATGAAGAATTCAGCCCTAACTTTTCGTTGGAGATACCACCCACTGTCACTTTAGTTTACGAAGTTTTCGTAGTTTTACCTGTGATGACCTCAGATGACCTTTGACTTCCATCAAACCAATAGGGATCCCTTTTTCTTATAGTAACACATTTATATACCAAGTATGAAAAGTATCCACCATCCGTGTCTTGAAATATCTTTTATTTTAAAAGTTTAAGGGTTTTTACCTTTATGAACTCAAATGACCTCTGACATCCACTGAAAAGGGGTCCTTTCTCTCAATATGAAAAAGTTATATACCAAATATGAAAAGGGTCCATCATTGTTACCTGGATATATCGTGTTTACGAGCACTTCATAAGAATTTTGTATTTTCACTTCCGGTTACCTCAGATAACCTTTGATCTCACCAAACCAACAGGCTTCATATATAATGCCTGCACATACTAAGTATGAAAAAATCCATATTTCCTATGTAGAGATATCGTGTTTACAAGGTTTTCGGTTTTTGACCTCTGTTGACCTCACATTACCTTTTACCTCCACCAAAAACAATAGGGATATTCCTTTCAATATGATGATTCTATATTCCAAGTATGTATTAACAAGCCAAGCGTCACGAACACCCATACAAACAAAGCCACACCTACACACCATACATGAGGAAGGAAAATAAAGTTGTAACCCCCATGAAAGAAGTCCTGTTTTTGATTCCTTGTCGAAGGTGAAAAGATTCCATTTAATCGCAAAAGGGTATGTTTCTGAGTTTGTGACGCTGAGTATGTAGATATGACATCTGCAGATAGAAATGATGAATAATGGTGATAAATCTTGTTAAGAGAAAGAACCCCTTTTAACTGGCAGAGGTCAGACGTGATTTGGGATCACCAGAGGTAAAAAAGGTTCGGAAATCTTGTAGACACGAATATCTGAGGATAGAAACGATGGTTGTACTTCGTACTTGGTATGGTCATGCGTTTTAGTAATAGATGAGGCATTAAGTTTTTATACAAGTCAAAGGTTATCGGAAGTCACTGGAGTTGAAACCATGATAACCTTGAGGGATCTCATACTTAGCTTGTAGATGCTCCATATTGAGGTCAAGGAGCCTATGTATTTTTGGTGAAGGTCAAAGGTCTTTTGATATGATCAGAGCTAAGAATAGTGCTATCTCAAAAAGAGAAGCATTGCTGAATCTCATACTTCACCTACCAGGTAGATGCCTAAGCTTACATTGTGCAAAAGGACCCAAGAGGCCTCTTTGGAGGTCAAAAATCACTAGAAGTCACTAGATATCATACTGATAACATGATATCTTAGAGATAAGACTTTAACAACTCATATTGTGATTTTCGATTCACCAAAGATGCAGCCATTTCATATTTAAGTGTAAACATAGAACTTCAAGATGAAACTTTTAGTTTGTTTTGAAACCTCAATCAGACAAGTATTTCCCTTCTTCAAGGCATTACTAAGCCTTTAAGCTTAAGGATGACAATGTATTGACCATGTAGCTTGCCAAGACGTTGCTTGAGAATTAATATTAATTTGCTCTCCTTTTTTATTCCTTGCCAAAGGCAAAACGAATCCACGCAATCACGACGGCAATTTTAAGGTCGTATGTATGTGTGCTTGTGACGCTCAGCTTGTAAACAAGATATCTCAAGATAGCAATAATGGATACTTTTCATACTTGATGTATAGATTTATAATATAAAGTAAAAAAGCACTATTGCTTTAGTGGAAGTCAAAGGTCATTTGAGTTCATCAGAGGTCAAAAACTTAAAGCCTTTAAAACATGGTATCCCATGGTAAAAAGCACAGATACTTTTCATACTTAGAAAATGGATACTTAATGGTCAGTAAATGAATACTGTTGTTTTTGATAGAAGCCAAAGGTTATCTGAGGTAACCGGAGGTAAAGTTACAAAAACCGAGAAAGTTGTTTGACACCATAGGTCAAAAAATTTGTAACCACTATATCAAGATAGCAATGATGGACATTTTTCGGACTAAGTTTATAAATTTGTCATATAAGAAGGACAAACCGTATCTTTGGTGGAGAACAAGGGTCACCTGAGGTCATAAGAGGTGAAACTATGAAAAACCTGTAAACCGCTTGAAAACACGTTACCTCAAAATAGCAATAGTGGATAGTTTTATATTGGGTTTATACATTTGTAATATTGTGATAAAGGTTCATGTTGTTTTTATAGAGGTCAAAGGTCATTTGAGGTCACCTGAGGTCAAAACTGAAAACCTTTTGAACACGGTACTTTGAGGTTGGAATTATGTGCACTTTTCAGACATGTTACATAGATTTGTCGTTTTACGAGAAAGATCCTTGTTTGTTATGGTGGCAGTCCAGGTTACGAGACGTGAAACAACGGAAATCTTGTGAACTACTCGTAAACACTGTATCTCAAGAATAGATCGTTGGCCGTACCTCTAAATTTTGTTGTTTCGTGGTCGACGAAAAGAGAAGGCTGAATGTTGCACAATTATAAGGATGAAGTTGTAGAGAGCAACAAGTATCTTTTCACAAGCATAAATTTGACCATATTTTAATTAAAAAAGGCCAAAAATTAACGTGTATGTTGATTGTGTAGTGATAAGTACTCGGTTCTTACGGCTCGGATTCGAATCCCATGCAAGAAGTTATTTTTCCGGGTTTTGTTATTCAGTTTTGTCCTCTATTATATATCATACTGGGATATTTGATACCAGGAGAAGGACCTTATTGTTTTGGTGGAGATCAGAGGTCATTTGAGGTCACCTGAGGTCAAAACTGAAAACTACTTACACACCATATCTCACTCAAGTTAGGAATTATGTTTTTCATAATTGGAATATGGATACGTTATAGTTAGAAAAATATGTCTGTTGTTTCGGTAAGTTTAAAGGACACCTGATGTCGCCGATGAAACTACGAAAACCGTGTAAACTGAAGCATCTCATATTTAAATGCCACTAGTCAGGGTACCCCGACATCGAGGGCATACTTCATTTGGCCTTTCATCCCCTCGACGTCAGGGAGCATATAGCGACGAAAGTCACTTCCCAACCAAAAAAAAAGAACGTGGAGGGCTAATTAGGGATAAGAACGTTCACCTGATATGAATATCCATATCATCGCGAATTTTAAGCGAATGGGAAACGTTTAACTTCTCTTGTTTACAAAAGAACGTACCTTTTTCGTTGAATACAATCCTTACCGAGAAGTCTAGCATATGAAAGGATGATAGCATTTGCTCCATATATGTCTGAAAGCCTCACGCCTACATCATCGTGGATAAACGTTGAAAATGTTCGGGATTTGTTTGCTACAGCTGAGCTGTTCACTGCGACTCAAACCACAGGCGTTGGGAGATTTATATATACACAGGCCTATATTAACGTATATGTTTATTACGTATACGTGACGTATATTCACTGTGCGTATGTATAGCGCTCCAAACGCCCGTGAATCAAACCTTGTTGTACGATGTCAGTGTTGTTGGTTGAACCATTCAGGTGAACAATTGCGACAAATCAGTACTATATCCGTTCTGACCTCGAGGGGATGAACGGCCAAATGGAGCATGCCCTCGATGTCGGATTACCCTGACTCAAATGCCACATGTTTAATACAAGACCCTTTGTTTTTGATGGCAGTCAAAGTTAATTTTGAGTCACTAGAGGTCGTATAGTGAACTTCTCGTAAACACGATAAATCGCGGAGGATATTCGTAACGAATCTCATGTTTGGCATGTGGGTGCCCTTTTATTGCGTGCAATACTTTAATTGTCTTTGGTGGCAGTCAAAGGTCATTTCAGAACAACAAGATCAAACTGTGAAAACCTGGTATGTAACTGTACAGTTTACAAGAACCAGATTTTTTTTGGTGGAGGTCAAAGAACATGTGCGGTCACCATGATATCACATGAAGAATCATTTTGAGCGATAGACGTCAGTGCGACAAAGCATCTCTTTTCGAAAAGAATCACTGAAGATTTGAGTTTTCTGTTAATTTCTTGTCAATGGCGTAAGAAACCTATGCAATCACACAGGAGAGTGTATGTATGTATGGAAGGGTTTGTTACGCGTAGCTTGTAAACACGATATCGAAAGCAAGGAATGATAGTTAGTGTACAGATTTTTGACAGTAAAAGCAAGAATCCTGTTGCTTTATCAGTCAGTTTATTTGAGGGCACATTCCATGGCAAATATCCTAATTTTTCATTTTCCAGAGCCGGGGGAATTTGCCCCTGCCCCTTGTAGCTACGCCACTGGATTTCATACTTGGTATATAGATTGGTCGCATTGAGCACAAAACCCTTTCGTTTTCGGTGATGCCAGACGTCAAATAGGGTCACAGAGGTCATACAGTGAGTCCACAGAAACATGATATCTCATGAAGGGTAATCTGAAGGGATCTCATATTCAAAGCGTAGATGCCCCACAATAAATTTAAAGAGCCTATAGTTTTTGGTGGAGGTCAAAGATCATTTGAGTAAACTGAAAGTCAAATCGTGTAAAACTTTTCACAAAGGTTAACCTTGAGGGATATTATACTTAGAACGTAGATATTTCGCATAAAATTTGTAACCTCCTTTTTTGTTGATTTATTACAGAACTGGTAACCTCAGCTGATATTAAGGAAACCTTTGCATTCGTCGATATGAAACTGAACTTAGCAGAACATCTTAACAAGAGAGATTCATTACAACTTTGTGAACTCTTAAAGCTGTCAAAGGAAATCTATGAAGAGATTCACAGAAGCCCAAACCCCGGAATGACATTCATAAGAGGTGTAGGCGATTTAGAATTTATAGCAACACCTGGTGTTTCTTCTTTCCTTAAAGCACTCGAAAATTTGAGCTTGAATGATGCTGCTGAAGTGGTAAAGGACTACCTAGAAGAACTGTCGTTTCCAGGTTTGTAACTGTATATATCAAATGCTAAATCTAAGCTTGGTAAAAATGCACGTCAAGTGCTACCCTTAAAATTGGGCACATTCCATCTTTAATAATGCAAATCAATTAAGTTTTATTATTTATGGTTTGCTGTTAGATAAGGGAATATTTACAACATACTGTTATAATTTTAACGCATTCCTAATGTCTAAAGTAAACTTAACGTGTTAATTATGTTACATCTGCAGAAATAGAAGTTTCGTTGGGAGCCTCAGTAAGATTATCAGCAGAAGTTACACATAGTACGCCTACAAATGACATCGATGACATACTGTTGCAAGATAGAATAGAGTCATTTCATACTTGGCAGCGCTTACGGAATTTCTTCCAAAAACTGTTTGCAGTGTGGCTCTTTGATCTCAGAAAAGGAAATACTGTGCTTGTGCTGAAGATACCTACTGTAGGCAATATAGGCAAATTAGAAAGTGATATTCGTTCGGGAGATCTTGCACACCAGTTGCTACCAATTCTCCAGGAGAGCAACCAGAACTTTCGTGATGAGCACCTCATCAGAATAAA
Organism: Holothuria glaberrima; assembly: GCA_009936505.3. NCBI lineage: Eukaryota > Metazoa > Echinodermata > Holothuroidea > Aspidochirotida > Holothuriidae > Holothuria > Holothuria glaberrima. The sequence continues at coordinate 38,155 of WURT03430797.1, forward strand.
CGTTACCTTTGATCATCGACACTTTCGAGAAGTAAAACAAAAACCAACCCATAAGGGTAAGTCTGATTTGTTCTAATTTAATTTCATTGTAGTGTCAAACATCAGAACGTTATTTTCTCCATTATAAGTGGGGAAAAATCTTCGTAATTTGCACCTTTAAGACTAAAGTATCACCCCACACTACTCGCTGTCCTACCTTAATTAAACGGATTTTTTTGTGCAGAAGTCATGTCAGGGGCAGATCCAGGTTTTCTCCAAGAGGGGGATTGACTATGGTTTGTGGATGAGTTATGTCAGTGCTGGAGGAAGGGTCTAAAGGGTAAGGTCCCCTCCCCTTTTGAAAATTTTGGTCTCAGGATGGCGTCAACAGTGGCGTCGCCAGGATTTGGTGATGGGGCACCACAGATGATGTCGTAATGTCCCCTTAATTTCCCCCAAGTAAGCGAGAGTTGCACCTTTTTTATGCGCACCCTGCGTTTTGTATGCGGCAGTTGCAATCCTTTCTTTGTCTCTACATAAAGGTAGGATCCTGAGGGAGGGGTATGAGGAAAGAGGGTGTCCCCCTCCCATTTGAAAAATTTTGTTAATATAAGGATAATTAGATGCAAAATGGTGCTATCTTTGGGATATGTTTGGAACTGACCATATATGGCTGGCGGGAAAACGTCCATAATTTAGTGAATTCTAATTTTTGGTTAAGTGAAAGATGTCTAAGGGAAGGATACGTTGTCAAAAAACCTCCTGAAGCCCCTCCCCCCTTTCCTTCTTTTTGACTACTTTACTGCCTTCTATTAGGGAAAAGTGTTTATTCAAAAATACGTGGGTGGAGTCCACACAAGCGTTCTTGGACAATTACGAAAATTTTACTTCCCTTCACTCTGCATTACAAAAGGGCATCTTAGGTTGGCACATATCCATATAGTGCCTCCTGGAAGCTATGGGTTTATTATATATAACATAGGACCATGGCATAATGCTTATAACCTAACATCCAAATGATACTATGGAGTATGACGCCGAGCGCTTTACAACTTTCGTATTTTTTACTTATTTTGAACGAAAATCTAGACGAACAGCTTCCAGAAATGGGGAATGGGAGGGAGAGTATATGTGCATGGGAGGTGATATTTGACCTCTCTAATACGTACAACAAAAGGAGTGAAGACTAACAAGCGCGTTTCAGCACGTTTTTTCGTCGTAAGTGTATGAACAATAACCATTTATTCCGATAATGGCTGCTCGCGAATAGCTCGTAAAAATTTTGAAAAATGTTTAACGGCAAATATGCACTTTCAACCGATTATATCATACTACAAACTAGATTGAAAGATCACATATTGACGCGACCCCTGCAGATGTTTGTAAATGTATCTCTCCTTTTCGGAAAGTGTTGTAATAAGAATAATTCCTGTATTATTACCTTAATAAAGGTCTTAAGATGGAGTGCAACCTGTGACAATCGCCCGCGAAGCGCGCCGAAATTTTCATTAAATAAGCCTTTAATGACACAATATGCATTCATGCTCTACATCGAGACACTTTATTTTCTTTAGCAACAGGAAGTATGATTTTGTGTGAAAAGGACTACAGCTAATACATATTAGCCTGCTTTGAGTGGAATATGGTAAACACGGGCATGCTCTGTCGGACTGTAAGTGATGGCTGGCCTGGAAAGGGGTGTTAAGACAAATTTTGCTCTCTGGATGGGGCTTTGATGCAAAATGGTGCTGTCATCTTCTGTATATGCGCATGTAACAGGAATTACCGTGGTCTGTGAAGAAGACTCCAAAAATTATTGTTTCAAACTTTTATTATGTCATGCCCATTTGATCTTTATAGGAAACTAATAAATGACAAGTTGAACCCGGTCAAAACTCTTTGCGTGGAGTGTTTCCAAGGTTTTACCAACCACGAAACTTAGAAAATAGGTAATAATTCTTCAAATTTTATTGCGAGTCCAAAGGGGATAGCCTATTTTTAGCAAAAAATACAGAAAAATAAAACTTAAAATATATTTAAAAATCCAGAAAAATTCAAGGGGTTCAACCCCTTAACCCATTTTGATCTGCCATTGAAGATAAAGGTGTAGGAAACTGTTTTGAGACTGGGGGCTGAACCTTGTTTCGGATCGCCGTCCTGGAGGGATCTAAGGGGAAGGGGTGTCCCCTCCCCTTTGGAAAAGTTTTCGATTTTTGAGCGACCTCAGATGCAATTTGGTGCATCATTTTGGACAAATGTTAACGTAAATTACTGCAAATTTTTGACATTTTTTGGAAAAGTTTTTGATTTTTAGGGGGACCTTAGATGCAATATGGCGCATCTTTCGGACAAATTTTACGTTAATTTACTGGAAATTTTTGACATTTCTTGGAAAATGTATGGTTTTTGAGAGACCTTAGATGAAATTTGGTGCATCAGTTTGGACCTATTTTGAGGTAAATTTCTGCAAATATTTCACATTTCCTTGAAAATTTTTGGATTTTGAGGGACCTTAAATGCAATATGTTGCATCTTTTTTGGACAAATTTTACGGTAAATTACTGCAATGTTTTGATATTTGGAAAATATTTGGAATTTTGGGGGACCTTAGATGCAATTTGGTGCATTTTTTGGCCAAATTTTACGGTAAATTACTGAAAAGTTTAGATATTACCTGGAAAATTTATAGTTTTTGAGAGACCTTAGATGCAATTTGGTGCAACAGTTTGCACTAATTTTGAGGTAATTACTGCAAATATTTCACATGTCTTGGGACATTTTTTGGATTTTGAGGGACCTTAAATGCAATATGGTGCAACATTTTTGGACAAATGTTAATGTAAATTACTGCAAATATTTGACATTTTCAACAGAAGGGACAAATAAGGGGTTTTCGGCCTTGGAAAGTGGGGGGCTGAAGCATAATTCGGCCCCCACAAATTTCGCTGGGGGCTGAACCCCGCCCCAGCCCCCCCTCCCCCCGCTTCCTACGCCCTTGATTAAAGAGTATTGACAATCACTATCCATACGGAAAATAGCTGTGTGCGAAGCCCTCGGTAAATTTTTAGAAAAATTTATAACAGAAGATACGTACTTTAAACTTTCTACATTATATTACAATTTAGATCGAAAGATCCCATATTGATGCAAGGCCCCTACGGAGGTTGGAGATGCACCTCCGTTTTCCGGAAAAGCGCCGTCGTAATCAGAATAGCTCCATTGTATTATTACCTTAATAATGGTCATGAGACCGAGTGCAAACCATGACGAATGCGCGCAGAGCGCGCACTAATATATTAGTAAGTATAATTTCGTTGACAGAAACTGCATTCGGGTTCTGCATTGAGACACTTTCCATTCACTAACAAGCCTATAAACCCATCAAAAAGCCAGTTTTGTAACCCTTTTGAGGTCCACATATGCCTACACAACACCGCTTTGAATTTCAGAAGCAGAAAGACGATTTGCGACATACGATTATGGTTGCCGACATGTCGTCGGGTTAAATCACTCAAATTTCAATCTTCAGCTCGATGCAGAGTAGGCCTATACAGGGCTCTGTGTTGATCCTGCGAAATAAGAGGAGGGCACTGCGTACAAAAGAGTGCACAATAACTTGAGGCTGAGGTCTCACTGAAACTGAAACTAAGAATTCCTGACAGAATGTGTGATGAAAAAAACCCAGTCAAACCCTTTCTTTGGAGTACTTCGAAGGTTTTACCAACGACGAACCTAAAAAATGGGTTATAATAATTCTTCAGATTTTATTGCTAGTCCAAAGGGGATAACCTATAATAGGAAAAAAACAAAAAAAATGCAAAAAAAGGCTTTTTTAAAATTAATCCAGAAAAGTTCAAGGAGGGTTAAACCCCTAACCCCTCCCCCTCCTTGGATCCGCCACTACACTTCATTATAATACATTTTCAATATATTTGTACCACCACAGTTCATGGAAACATCCATTTTTCTTTTTTACAGATACATTTCATGAAGAGGTTTTCCCTACCTACATCCCACCTCAGGAACAGCTACAAGACGGTACTATGCTAGACAGAAGTGCAAAGAACCGCAACTTTTCAGACATATTGGAAACACTAGGCTTGAAAAATATGTTTCCAGGTAGACTGGGTTTAAAAAAGTTCATAAAGGTAAATAATCGGCAATCGATTGAAAATGAATCTGACTTCGTTTTCCTATTTTGGCAGAAGCTTAGTAGTCTTGACTATCGAATTCGATCAAAGACATTTCTCAAACTGAACGATTCATCCGCTGCAAATACGGTGAGCATTAGAGACTTCACATTTGCAGTTATGCAATGCTCTAATAGGTTTTTAAGACAAGACATCATAGAAAAAATGTCTGCATGTCATTTAGCTGTACCTGTTGTCTTACAAGGTATAACAAAACAGAAACCAGAATTCTTGCTTTGGTCTCTCCGCCGTATTGTTAAGAAATGGAAAGAATCGAATTCGATTGCTCTGGAACAACATATTGTGCATGTTCCTGTATTTACAGTATCGTTTTTGCGTATTGGTGAAATAAAAACTGTATCAAAATCGTCTATTATTAATAGCTTGTTAGGGCCATACCAAGGAAATGATGCTCATCCCTTCTTTCTTACGAAGGACGAAGATCTTTGCAACCCTTGTTTCTCAAAGGGTTGCATAGAATCAGTTTGGTATCTTCCAATGAATACCAATGGTTCTGAAAAATTAAAATGGATTACATGTTTCCTCAACCTACGAGGTGACTGCACCAAATTCCCAATGCAAACTGAATTTGCGTGCAAAGCAGCAAATATGACGATAATTTTTATTGCAATAAAAAGTCTTGAAAAATTTCAAGAAACTATAAAGGTCATCAAATCATCAGCAAACAGTTTCTTCTTTATCGGTATCAATGACGAATGCGACAAAGCTTTACAGAAGGAGAAGTATATTCAGCCTAGTCAAAATTGGTTGTACTATCATTCGCTGGAGCTAGAAGACATACTGGACAGAATATCTGAAACGATAATATGTTGTCATGACGGCTGTAGTACAGATAAGTATACAAAGCTAGATGGTTTGGTTGAACTTTGTTGCAAGGAAAAAGTTAATAATGAGGAAGATTTCAAAGGTTGCAACGACGCTAAACTACATGTCAACAAAATCATTGACATCGGAACGAAGGAAGATTTATCGGATTTTAAAAAGAGAGTGTTTCCTCTGCAAGTCGCTTGGGTGGATTGGGTCAGAATTGATAAAGAACGTCTTAGGCCAGACGCCGAAAGGGAAGAATCTGTGGAGTTCTCTCGTGAAGACATAGCAAGACGCAAAGCTGAAAAGAGGCAGCAGCAGATAGACAGTGGACTGTCGGAAACGATGAAAATATTCATGAAAGTATTAAGGGATTCTCAATGCAATATGGAAAATTTAGACTATTTCCTATTCTATCTACAAGAAACCCTATTTCGACTTGCAGACGAGGCTACAAAGGCTCATTTCAACAATATAGCATTTTATGACGAGGAAATTCAAAAGTTGGATGCACTAATTAAGCCGAAACTACAAAGAGTCCAAGATACGACGAACAAGAGAGAAGCTGTTAAAACTTCAGAGACAGAATCGAGATACAAGCAAGAACGGTTGCGTTGGAAATCTCTGCGTCAGAAGGAACATGAAAAGTGTATGGAGAAAAACATTGGATGGGAACACTTTCTACGAGAGTTAGGACAGTGGCACGAAGCGCATACCGAACTTAAATTTGATAAAGATGAGCTTTGTATGTCACTACCAGGGATTGCATCGAGGCTTGTCTGTCATGGATACTCAATCGAAATTATGGATGGAGACACGGGAAGACTTCCAGTATCTTGGATTACCAGTGTCTTAGATAAGTTGGCACAAGATCTAAAAGATCCTAACATATTGGTGCTGAGTGTAATAGGGGTACAGAGCAGTGGAAAGTCAACTCTGTTGAACAGTATGTTTGGTGTGAAATTTCCAGTAAGAGCGGGGCGTTGCACAAGAGGTTTATTTATGCAAATGCTTACAGTTGATGAAACCTACGTCGACAAACTAGGTTTGAAGTACATTATGCTTATAGATTCAGAAGGAATTCGGTCTTTTGAAAGAAATTCAAAAGAAGAATGCAGATTTGATAATGAGCTCGTTACTTTGGCCTTGTGCATATCCGATGTAACTATCTTAAATATAGAAGGAGAAAACATTGGACCGGAAATGACCGGCATATTAGAGATTGCAGCTCATGCTTCAATTAGAATGACAGGAGTAGACCTCTATTCACATTGTAGAATTATTCAGCAAAGGGTTTCAGATTTGACCGCAAGCGAACGAAACAAGATCAACATGACTCAGATAGTGGAAATGTTGAACGAAGCAGTAAGAGTGGCATCCAAGGAAGAAGGATACGGAGACCGCTACGAGAAATTTTCTGACGTATTAGGTCTTCGACTTGACGATAACTTACAATTTATTCCATGTCTATGGACAGGTCCAATGTCACCACCCAGTCAGTTTTACAGCGATGTTGTAACAAAGGTGAAGGAAGATATTTTGTGCGAGATAGAGCGAAAAAAGGTTGTCCCCCAGTTTTCTGTGTCCTCTTTCAATCAGCGAATACGTGACGTTTGGAGAGCTGTTAAAGATGAAAAATTTTTGTTCAATTTTCAAGACAGCATCAAAGCAGTGGACTTTAATAACATGTGTATGGAACTCAGTAAACATTTTACTGAGATGAGACTTTCGCTGGTAGAGAGGCGAGTTGAATGGCACAAACGAATTCAAAGTTCGGTCGGAGAGCCAGATGAAACTTTGCGGACAATAGAAGAAGATTGTCGAAGAGAGATACAGGCCAAAAAAGAGGAAATACAAAGCGCTATAAGGAGTTTTATATGTCAGCATAAACGAAAAGATAATTTGAGCGTTCATGAGAAGTGGATTAACCAAAAAGTACAAATGACAGTCACTGATATACATTATGATATCTTGTCTGTTCTGAAAACCGATACTACAACAAAAGTATTGCAAAATAATATCTCTCGATGGGTTTCCAAAGCAAGATCAGAACTGCAAAGTGATGCTAAAACAGAAATTAACCGGTTAGGGATCACCAGGAATAAACAATCAACTGCTGAAGTCAACAGAAACTTTGAAAAGATATTTTCCATAAGATGGAATAAGTTACTGGCGGAAGGAAGGGCGCAATTTCCCCTGAAAATAAAAACAGAAAAGTCACTGGAGGCAAATTGTGAAGAGCTTCTCGTATCCATTACTCAAGACATGGCAGTTTCTACTGAGATACAGAAGCTCATAAAAGAAGAAGGGGGAATCAGGAAACATGTGATAGTAGAAAACTGGGAAAAGTACTTTCCAGACAAAGCACGAGAAGAAAATGTCAAAGACTGGATCATTCAAAATCAGTCCATTTTGGACGAAGTCATTCTGGACAGTGTTTCGAAGTATGAAGAAAAGTCGTTTGTAAAATGTTTTGACGCTAACTTGTATCAGTCTATACTGAGAAACGCCTTTCAAAATTTTTCCCATCCCCAGGTCAGTGCCGATCCCCCGTATTCCCTCAAAGCTAAAATGTTACTTCATATTGGTGGAAAACTGTTTGACATTGCACATCAAAATCAACGCTTATATGAAAAAGAGCATTCTTTCGAAAAACTGTTCAAGAAAGAGAGAAAAAATTTACACCAAGACTTCCTGTCCCTTTTGAGGTGCGAAAACCAAGTTGATAGAGCAGTGCGGTGCATTGAACGCCATTTTCGTAAATGGGGAAAGGACTTACTTCTGAATCGTTTAAGGCAGAAGTTTTCACTTCTGATGACAGAGAAAGGATTAACACACAATTACATTATTTGTAACTTAGTCCTTAAGGAGTTATGCGTTAAAAACGTTTCAAATGATTACATAAACTATACCAACGACTATAGCAATTTCGTCAATGAGTGGATAAAACAAGAGGCAGTTAAGATATGCAGCCGTTGCGAGGATGGAAAAGTTTTAATGCGACGCCTAGCAGAAGCACTTATGACTCCACTTAAATTAGATCTCATTCATCTCGTACATATGGTCAGGAAAGACTTAGAGAAAGAAAAGCAAACCGCTGAGAACCAAGAAAGGTTCAAAACTTGGGTAGATCTTTTCATCAGGGAAATACTGATGAAGGGCTTCACAAATCACAAAGAGCTATCAATGGAGCTGTATTCTTATGAAATTTCTGAACTCAATGTATTTACTGAAAAATTATCAGACTTCTTACGCTCACGGTGGGTAGAAAGTTTATTTGCAGAAATCCAACTGCCCCATGAACAAAACTTAAAGGACGTAAACAAATTTGTAAGTAATTTTTTAAGTTCTACCATGAAAGATCTTTTGAAATATACTTGTTTCGAACAATGCCCTCTTTGCAAGGCACCGTGTAGTAATCCATTGCCTCCAGATATCTGTCATAAACATTTTTCTTTTACCCATTTACCCCGTGGAATTACTGGTGCAAAATACAAACGAACATCTCAACTGATTTTGGATTCATGTCCATCATGTGTAATGTCCCTAAGGGCAACTTACACCAATCCAAGTGACAAGAAAAGGACTTATCGCTTGTGTAAGAATTATCAAAAAGACTTTCCGAACTGGGATATCAGACCCCAGTCAGAGTTGATACCCGATTACTCAGTATTTTGGAAGTGGGTTATGGCACAGCACAACAAAAAGTTTGCCAATTACTACGGTTGTAATAGTCCCAAGATTCCACTAAGTTGGAGACGAATTACAAAGGAGGAGGCAATGCAATGCCTTAAAATGGCCGTGTTAAATTTATCTGTAACAGTAAAAACAAGACATGTAGGAAGTGCAGAAAATTCGCAGTAAGCTTAAAGTGAAATATTGTTGAGCAGGGAAAAGTTTGGAAAATCATCATTCCTCCATGAAGTGCAATTTGTTACTGAATATGCTTCAATTTCTTACAACGATAATTGGATGACGAAGATAATTGCATTCGTTAAGTTTGTTACACTACTGACCCTACTGATATGTCTAAGTCCCTCCCCGAGACAAAGGGCAGCATGTACTCGAAAACTAATTTCAGTTCTTGCAGACATATTTTACAACAACTTGCTCAGCAGTGCCTCTGTTTACAAACAACTCAATGGGCAGGTTCCTATTGCAAGATATTTGAGCTATGGCGTAAACTAAAATGAAGCCTTTGCGTATAGATACTAATGTATGGAGGCTCAGCAAGCAAACACATTCGCAGAGGTAACAAGTTTCAAAAACTAATTTGATTACAGACATACGATTTGATGTGGATAGGAGAGACAAGTCACTGAAGATGTGAGAGGCACAGGGGGTAGCCTTTCAGGCACTTTTCACGAATGAAATTTATTACTAACTATGCTAAACATCGTAGACTGTAAGCACAACTAATTGCAACCAGGTGTGATATTAGTTAGGTAAACATGAGTAGTAACAATATGCCACTAGGTTTGGAGAATTAAGTCTTTGAAAACTTGTCGGATATTTTCAAAGTTATGGATATCGTACACTGGATACCTTTAATGCTGTCAAGTGATTTTGGAGGAAATTTAGCGGAGGATTAAGCCTTAATATAATTCTTAACATTTGAATTGTAGTGGTAATGGCATTGAGAGCCAAGCTGAATGACTGCAGATCGAAAGGCTCTTCAATGTAGGTCAAGCAATTATATCACACCTTTAATACAGTAAAAGTTACAATACATTCAAAGAGACCTGCATAAAGTCAGCGTGTAGCAATGATTTTCGTTTAATACGTCCGTAACTTTTGGAACTTTCTGAGACGGTCTTGCGCGCCAACTCACATCTCCGGCTAGCCAATTTTGGAAAAAATACAGTAGAATGGTTATGCCAGAGATAAAAACATTTTACGTTTAATCAAGAAATGATGCCTGTGTATCCTCGTTTATTATATAGTTATATGCTTACTTTTATCATGTAATTACTACGGCTGGTATGGTGGCATAATTAATTGTATGTTAATAACTGCATTTGTTCTGACTTTTTGATGAATTACTACGTTGCTCACATATCACTTTATTTCTATGCACATTAAAGTGAGCGGTGTTTGACGTGTGAAAGAAAATATTGTTCAGCACTGCTGGAAATTGTAATAAATAGGAAATGCACTGTACAAGAAGAGCAGTTGGACGGTTCATCATAAGCATCTACTTAAGTATATGGAATCGGTTTGTACTGAATAACCAGTATGGATTCCGAGCTTACCATGTACTCTGTCCTTGGTATTTAACTAAATCGCTCACCAGAAAGAACGGTGTTTGGGAAAACTAAGGCCACAGTAAAAGCTCATTGCTTCTATTGTGTTGCTGAAAAGGTTGAATTATCACTACTCTGGATTTTGGCTCCAAATGTTTTAAGGCTCATTCACACGATACGATTTTTACGCGATCTGTTGTACGCAACCAACGCTTGCAACAAATCGTTTCGTGTGAATGGATTTTCACGCAACTTTTGGTAGCGCGCGATCTGTCGCGCAAAGTTAAGCAAAATTCGTGGCGCGCAAAAGTTGTTACGTGTGAATGACTTGTCTTTGGTTGCACGCGACTGTGCAAGTAATTCAAAATCGTTCCAAGTTCATCATTTCTGCTTTCAAACGATACGACAAAGGTGAGCGATATTATTCAATGGATGACGGAAAAGCCGATAGTTGTTATAGGTCTATCTTTAAGAAAAAAGAGAGAAGCAAAAGAAAAGAAGAGAAGTACGTGGGCAAAGCCGTGGCTCATTCGGAAAAAATGCCAAGGCGCTTTCGAAAACTTGAAAAATGAATTGACAACGGAGATCCAAAGCAACTGATGAATTTCCGAAGAATGGACGACGTGGCGTATTCGGAATATCTGCAGATTACTCCGTTCATACGCAGGATGGTAGTGTGATGAGACAAGCCATAGGGCATGGGAAAATTACAAACTTTACATTCCCCATGGAAAGGTCCTATCCAAATTAACTTCAAGGTCAACACAACAGACCGAAAAAACAAAGTCATTCCTTCTTAATGTGAGGAAATTATATAACCGTTGCTCACTTTTGGTCACAAACGTAGTAACTTCATTTGCTAATACAGGTATCTCGAATAATATATGTCCGATTTGAATGGAAGTTTTACTAAATTTCCTAGATAGTTCCTCTTTCACATATAAAAATTAATTTTTGTTTAAACCCTTCCTATAATATTTCATGAAAAGGGCCTCAAGTGCACCTCCTGTCGAAATTTCGAGCCTAACTCTACGCTGGCAAGAAAGACGCCCCCCCCCCTTACACGTTGAGCTTCTCCCCCTTTTTAAAACCCTGGACTAGCACTTGATGTGAACTACAGTCAAAATCAATTTTAGCAATCATTTTTGTCATATTTTGTAAAAGTGAATAAATGTTAAAGCCTGGCCCAGATTGAAAAGGGGGAACTGGTTCAAAAACCATTGCTTTATAATGAATAAACAATTCAACCAATTCAAATGAAGTACTAATTTAGAACCATTGCCCGGAAGTGACGTAAGTCGTCATAAAATCGTAACGTTGGCCTAATCTAACCCTAAACGTAATCATAATTCTCAATTTTAACCATTATTTGGGTCACTTATTTTAGGTTAAAGCCTAAGCCTAAATGGCTTTTCAAAACCCCAATTTGGCAAATTTCCACCAAACCGTAACCCTAACCATCATCACTAACATTGACTTGTGGGCACTGATTCTAAATTAGAGCCTTGAAAGTTGTCATAACAGGTCTTCGTCTAAATTACTGATCCCCTTTTTCCTCAGTTCATCAGGTTCAAGAGTCACGCACTCTCCTCCGCATTGCATACATATATGCTTGCACACTAGGCGAGTGGTTTATCCCTCGGGGAATGAGAAAACGACTAACTTTTTACCAAATTAAGTCAACATGAACACACTATCAATGTAAAATAATTAGTTTTTACTTAACGTATATTCATCTCATACTTTTGTTGGTTCCATTTCTTTTTCTCTCCACTCTCACTTTGACCGACGTCTGTCATTTTGTTTAGCTACTTGTTGTGCTGCCCAAAAATCGTACGCAATAAGTTCAACAGTGTTCAACTTTCAACGACAAGGTCGTGCACGACAAAAGCAAAAATCCATTCACACGCAACGACCAGATCGCGCACAACATCTTCAGAAAATCGCAACTTTGTTGCATGCCATAATTTTTATTCGACTAAAAGCATGCATGCAACGACAAGGTTGCGAACGACAGGCCGCACGCAATCAAAATCGCACGCGATCTTGTCGTATCGTGTGAATGAGGCTTTAGTGGGTTCTTGTAATTCTGTGCATGTAAATAATTGGGACATTTTTATATTGTTGTAAAATAGTTACACCTATCATTATGAAAAGATTCTCAGCAAAAGTAAAATACGACAAATGATATGATTTCATTTTGGATTTTTACAATAAACATTTACTCTAGAAGGCTCCAAAATGTAAATGTAAAAATGTATTTTCGACTGATTTATACTTGGTGTTAATAATTAGCTGATGATTTGTGAACCAACTTGATAATATAGAAACAATCCACAAAGTTTAATCTATAAACTGTTTTCATGGTTTGATCTCTTTTTAAATAGTTCTTAGGATAAGTTCTTAAGATAAGGTGCAAATAACATGTTGAACATTGCTCTCAAACTTTGCTCGATATCTAACGAAACAGTTAAAGCAATCGGTATTTTACACCAGGAGCTTCAGGAAATAGAAATTACTTTTGCATACCTACATGTATGCCTGAAGTATGAAGTCACAGTGCTCGAAATACTTCTAAGTAATTCTCGTTAAATACTTCCGAATTTTTTCGGTTCATTATTTATTTAGCTCAATTTAGTCAAATTTTAGGAAAGGGCAATAAGCACAGTATATACAAGAATTGTTTTTATGAAATTTTGCTGCGTTTGTATTGAATTTAAGAGGCAGACTATACCATCAACTTTTCACAGTCCCTTTTTATGGTAGAAAATTATTACGGTTGTTTTTATTAAAAGAAATAATAAATATCACGTCAGTATTCTGATGTTTTATGTTTTTATTTGTAAATAGTTATTCAGTAAATTGCTACTTTTATAAAGGTTATTCAATATTAAGGAAACTGTTTGCCCTGCTGTGACAGGTAAATGTCAAACAGAAAATATCTATATAAAGCATCAAAAGGTTATCAAAGTATCAATATCTCCATTTCTTATTATGATACCTGTTATAATTTTGTATTTGTGAATAACTTTGCATTTTATTCACAAGGCAAATATAAGTACCTATCATATGTTGTGATTTTGGAAACTGAATATAATAGCTCTCATTCTTTGGGGATACAAGCTTCTCTTTGAGTGAGATTCACGTCTTGAGAAAATTCTAGATTTGAGGTAAACGATGTTGTTTATTTAAATGTTACCATAGCAAATAAGTAGCCCCGCCTTGTTAGATTGCATACAGGGTCAGAGACTGAACTGGGTCTGCCAGTAGGAGAGATGCATTACACTCTCTGGTGGACTGAACCTGATAGTATGTAATGTGTATTCTGCCTCAGGATCTCGGCTGGCAATAGTTTTTCCATTTCATCATTTGTGGGTTACGATATGTATTTGAATCATTGTTGTTAATCGTCATGCCTAACTTGGCACCGATATTATAGCCCAGTGCCGTTATACATTGTAAGTGAGACAGGCAGGCACACTAAACTGACGAGTGTTGGCGCTACTTGGCTTTTACAGAAAGGGCACTTTGGAAAAGCAGTTCACTGAAGATAGCACACCACTAAGTATTTCTCTGATGATAGCATAGCACATATAATTCCTCCATTTACTTAAACACTAATTTGGTCCATCTCGTGGCGTTTGGACCCTTGCAGAAGTTTTCAACGGACAAAAGCTCAAGAAAAGGCCTTTAAATTGATTTTTAATTTGTGTACTTGACTACTGATATTTTGAGCTAAGAGAGCTTGATGATAGAGAGGTGGTTCCTACATTTTTGTTTCATTCAAGATGCCATTTGAAGGATATATTTCAGTGTCGGCAATACCTTCAATTTTGTTTATTTTTGATTAGTGAATACTTCAGTTCCTTTTCTACAATGTACACATCACAAATTTAACACATTACTTCAGTAACCTGGCCTATTCCATGCCCCAAATTTTTATCTTGGGTGCTTAATTCTTAGGGTAATATACTCCGCGAAATTTCCCTTGAAATAAGTTAGTTCGATCATTTGTTGAAGATGGAAACGTGAGATACACGCGGGGTAAACAAACTGAGCCCAAAACATTGTGTGCTGGGTTCAGTGAGGGGTAGATGGGGTAAGGGCCTTTCCCAGGGCGGAGTTCTTGTATTAGTTCCTTATCAAACCTGTGGATGCATCGGTTGGTAGTCTAGATTAAGCCAGTAGTTAAAGTAATGGTAATTAACATGATTGTGTTCGATCATTTGTGCTCCTTTTTCCTTACATGACACCTCTCCTCTGGCTAAGGTCACTTGGTGAATCCCAAATCTGTCTTCAGTTACTTTGAGTATCAATTTCCACAACTGGTATGTTCGCTTTATCTTGTATCATGTAATCAGCTTTGAGCTTTGTGTAATGGTCATGTGCTATTTCTGATTCCCCTATAGTAAACTGACCCATGCAATTAGCCAAGACCTTGTGCTTGACGTCACAAAATGATCCTCGTTGGTATAGGTTCGGTATACCTGGACGTTACTCGGATTAACTTATGTATTGCCTCTAGATGCTGATGGTCTTTGGCCACATGTGGACTATCTACATCCTGCACTGTTGTAATTGTTGTATACAATAATTATCACTTATCAAAGAGCTTATTTCCAAGATGCACAGAATATGTTATCTTTCGACATGGATTTCACATTGTATCCCTGCTCACATCCATATTGGCTTAAGATGGTTGTTTGGCTACTGTCCTTGAAGACGTTTACATTATACTTTAACGGAATTTTTGGTTTTAGCATTTCCAGGTAAGAAGTTGAGAGGAGGTATAGCTCCAAATAGGTACAAACATTGTTGTGATGCTGTAGGCTAGGCATCGTGGGTGACGTGGATCACAGGGTTCTCTTGGGTGTAGTTTGAATGAAAGTTGTTAATATATTCCATTTGCACAATACATGTTTGTTTATTATCATCTCTCATAGGTTGTTACATTTCCTTTAACAATTGCTTTTTTCAATATTTCTTGGATATGAAAGGACCAGATCATCAATGAGAGGATTTAGAAATGTAGCATAACCGCCTAATAAGAAGGGGTAACCTTCATGGGGAACACTTCGGTAAAAACGACAGACATGCCTTGATCTCAGGTTTGCTGCCAATAACAGGGAAAAGGATTCAAGATTTTCAGTCACATTGAAGTCGATAAACTTTTAACATTGCACTTTCTTTTTTTCTTTACGATTTCAATTCATGTTTTGCTTGAAACATTCTTGAAGCCTTAAGCTTTCCTTTTAATTTTGGTAATTGATAATACCCTGGAAATGTAAGGTTTGAAGAATTTCTTAAATAATCTTAACTGAACTGAAAATTTATCGTGATGAATAACAACGAAAGTTCCAAATTTCACATTTTCGTATGACGACTGTCAACGATATAAGTTAACGATTTCAAGGCAAGAAGTGGTTATTTCATTGACATTTTTAGGAGAAAAATAGGTTTATCATCAGAAACGAACATTGCTCCAACAGTTCGGCAAATCCCGCTTTTAGGAGAATCTAGTGTTTCTCCGATCGAGAAACAATTGGTCATGGGCACCGCCATTTGGCATATTTCATCCACCATTCCTGGCGCTATGTGTGTACAGTTTCAGTGGAGAATTGTTTTTGGAACCCCTTGCAAAGTTACAGATCTCATTTTATGGAATTAAATGCAGTTTGATAAGTTTATTGTCATAGCTAGCGGAAATCCACGTCCTCCTGGGTAGTTCCCACATAATTTCTTAGTAAATCCCAAAGAACGTTCACAGAGTCCGTAGAATGTTAGTTTTCCTTCCTTAACATCTCTCTGGTTACACAAACTATCTTAATGTGCAGCGTGGTATTACAGACTGGATCATTTTCAAACAAAAATTTACTTGTGAAATATATCTCTCTCAAACAGAATGATCCGCTAGGTTAGGCATGCCTGCTCTCGACATCATAAAAAATTTGGTGACTTAGTCAAAATTTAGAAACCAGGATCGAAAAAGGTTTATGTAAATTACTTCCATTCGCTTTTAATTCTTCATGATGAGTTAGGGGTTAGTGTTGCAACTTGCCTCTGTTACTTTCCACCCGGTTTGCCCTCTAAATAGCAGGAAAGCTATATGCCTAACAATCAAGTCTAACAGTGTTTAATGTAGTTATTTTCTGGAGAGGAGCTTTCGACTCCCATCCCCGCCCATTCAAGGTACTGAAAGGGGCCAAGATAATGGTAATTTGAAATTTTCAACGGGACAAAATATTATGAGAAGGCATCTCCCTGCGCCCCGCCCCCTAGTCCCATGGTTACGGTTTTCTTCCTTCCTCTGGCAGTTTTTGCCAGATACGCTTGCTAGGCATAATGGCTTTCGCGACATTTTTCTAGGGGGTTAAGTCATTTTGCAGGAGAGAAACCCTTGTTATACGAAAACTTGCTCGTCTTTTTCCCCAAATAGCACTGCACTAAAGTGAGCCAATAAAAGCAAATTGTGCACTTTTCAGGAAAAGCATGAAACTTGGCACAACGGTAGCTTTTCATGCTTATTAACTTGTGGCTAAGAGCCATTTCGATTTTTGACCGTAAATCCAATATGACCGTCAAATTCAAAGTGGCCGCTATTAATTTTTATTTTTTTTATTGTAAAAAAATTGCAACTGTAACACATAACGCACACATCAAAGTCGAGAAGCTGAAGATATGATTACAGTATTCATTCATGAATACAATACGCTTTCTACTGACTAAGAGTTTGTTTAACATTAAAGATCAGCAAAGTTCCAGATGAGGAAGACAAGCTTTGAAGATATGTACAAGCAAATTTTTATTGAACAGCCGACATTCTGTCATAAATGAATCTTGGCAATGAAACCTAAAGTAAAACAAAATTCATACAACCACGATAAAATAGCAATTAAAAGTATAACGACAACAAATTTTCGTTCAAAAGATATGACGCCAGCATTTTATGACCGGCATTTTAAATTTGAAGTACAAAGTAGAAAAGTAACATTTATCCAAATATTGTTTTAACAATGATTATATCACATTTAAGTTCACCACATTGAACTGAATCAAGTAACTTCATCAATTGTTGTGTGACCTTTTACTTAAATAACCTCAAAGTAATGAATAATCGAAATGTAGTATGATTAATACATTATTGCCAGGGGCGTAAATACGGGGGTGTGACTCCCACAATGGGAGTCGGTCTCCAAGAAATGTAGTTGGTCGTAAGGTATTTCACTTCCCCTCCCCTGTGAATTTATGTACATACGCCCCTGATTATTGGGGTGTGTATACTGTCACTTTTTCTAGGAAATCAATTGCAAAATGTTGTAGAAGTGTTGTTTTCTCAGATGTATGTCTTTTATTAACCACGGGCGGCTATCCTCGGAGATGGGGGATATATCCCCCCATGAAATTGGATTGAGGATACTGTACACTATACACCCCCACCATGAAATCAACCAGACATATCCGCAAATAAGAACACTTTACCTTTTCTAGACGTTTTACAATAGGCCTATTTATTTTTTAGGAAATACTTCTGACAGTTGTCACAGTATAAAGTTGCAAAACATGGAAAGGGCCATTTCTAGTGATCTGGATTTATTTTGGGCAAAATTCTCTATGCTCTGCGTAAACTGATCGTGGCGCTCCGCTTACATAGTGCCACTGATTTTTTTCGGAAATCAGAACACTTTACCTTTTTCTAGACTTTTTACAATAGGCCTTTTTAGGAAATAATTCTGACAGTTGTCCTAGTAACACCTTGCAAAACCTAGAAAGGGCCATTTTCAGTGATCTGCGTGTATTTTTGGCCAAAATTTCTACGCTCCGCGCCAAATGATCGTGGCGTTCCACAAAGATAGTACCACTGACTATTTCCTAAAATCAGAACACTTAACCTTTTTCTATAATTTTTACAGTATGCCTATTTTTAAGGAAATACTTTTTGTCATAGTATCACGTTGAAAAGCCTGGAAAGGGCATTTCCGGTGATCTGGGGGTATTTTTGACCAAAATTTTCTTTGTGCGCTCCGCGCCAACCGATGGTGGCGCTTAGACGGATCGCCACCCATGTTATTAACCCATTTAAGATTTTACGCTTGTAGCTTGAGTTTTCTGTGAATACACTTTTTAAACTTTTCCCTCACAGTTTCATGTCGTTTCTTTTTGGTTTATTCCATTTTACGTGCAACAGTAAAATTAAAGTAATAGCAAGTTATAACATGACTATAGTCCATAAAGTAGAGAGAATCTAGAAACTGAAACTTTGTTGAAGATAGTTCCACCCCTAAAAGAAAAACATTATAGAACGAAGTTTAAAATCAATGAACATACGAGGATTAAGTACAGGAAGAAAAAGGAATGCAAAAAGAGGACGTACTATGAACAACAAGCTTATAGAATTCGCATGATTTCCTTTATTTGGAAGTCTCTTGAATGTTTTTTTAACCAGGTAAGAATAGGGGAATTCCTAGCAGCGGAATCTAGGGTATGCTCAAACGAGCACTAGTTCTCACAGATTTTATACTTCTTTGTCACGAGTGATGGTGACGCATATAGTACCTTATACAAATTACCACATTGTGTAATATAAGAATTGTTACAAAGCAGGAAAAGGTAAAAGCTAGGCGAATTATTGTTTCTGACTTGTGTCAAGCTTTTAGATTTTTAACAACAGTTATAAGTCTTTACAACCCTGTGACGAGATGACACACTCTCATAAACAGAAGCCCGTCATGTTCTCTGGACTACCACACAGAAGACAATCTTTTAAATAAACCTCTCATTTTAATTCCATATTTTGTATATCTGGAATGAGCAACGCCACAAAGATGGACCATATTTTATTAACGAAACTTTCAACTGGCCTTCTCTGCATATTTTTAAGAAATGATGTTACAAAATATGAGCTCGTGTCGATTTTTTTTATGGAATGGCATCAAAAGAACATCAGATAATACTTTCACAGGCTTAACCTTAACCAGACTTGTAGAGTGAGTACCTTGTCATGAGTACGAGTACAAATGGAGTGTTTGTGCTTGTGAGTATAAGTACACGTCTTTTTCATGACTACGAGTACAACATTTTGAATTACCCCCAATGCATAGCTTCAGGCAATTGTGCAAAACCTTAAGTACGAGTGCGTCCTCACTACGTGTCTACCTTCAAAAACAACAGTTTAAAGAGATTTAATGGCATGTCTAAACAGAAGAATGTTTTCATTGCAATAAGCAATCACGTAAAATGATGATTTTTACGATGCGCTACAAGAGGAACACTTCCCGCCGAGTCATAAAGGTATCTCTGGATTCTTAAACTTTGAAATATGTAAACACCTTGGCAAAATTGTAAGAGTAGTCAAGAATAGACTCAATTTTCTTGTTTTATTCATATGGTGACATTTTGAGGGCTACTAAGAGTTTTTACGTTGAGTACGCTAACACCTGAGCTCTTCATGTTTTTTGGCATGCTGTGAGCGCACTTTGGCACCCCTGTCTGACTTTGATTGATTAGTCAGTTAGGTTTGGGGTATAACTGTGTCTCGCACTTTGCCTCACACTTTCTTCAACAAAAGGTGGGGCCTGGTGGGAGATACTCCCTTACCCGTCTTTGAAATTTTCTAATTTCGTCGAAACGTGGAGGGTACTGTACACTATATAATCTCTGAGTGCAAATCGTCCCCACTGTACGAAAGGGGGGCAAGTTCTTCAATATATTTTAAACAATACAACCCTCAATTACCAAATATTCTTCTAGAAAATTCCATTTTTTGTTTCAAATTAGGTCTAATGAAAATTAAATATTTTTAGCACGCTTTCAGCGCTTTAAACATTAGGCTTTCGCGATCTTTGCGTTATAAACGTCACCTTTGATTTGAGCTGCTTCCCCGCCCCTCCTGCTCCAGGAACTAACCTCCTCCTTCTCATTGGGGAAACCCTAGTGCCACCGTTTCCAACATAGACATAATGTGAATGGTTGAAGGGAAACACCATTGTTTTAATACTGAGCATGACAATTAACATTGGGATTTAACAAAGCCTTGCAACATATATGTAAATCCTTAAAGTGTGACAAATTACTCATCTCCATTGCTTAAACAATGAATAATATTTGAATTTGGTCATAAAGACCTTACGCATTGACGTTACGTACGTCATTTTAGAAAGCAATCAATGAAGCACACTTTACGCATGACGTAAACGTAGTAGACTTACGCGCTTCTCCGTCCGGCACGCAATTCAGCTGTCTGCATTTGTGTTGGTGTATGTTGTAATGATACGCGCTTACCACTTCCCGAGTTTTGTGATGGTATACACATAAGGTCGATTTCAATTTACTTCTTAAAGCTGCATCAAACAGAAATCTTTTATTTTAGTGAAATTTGATAAAAGTTAGTAAACTTTTCACAAAAATTTTCTAGTGCAGACGTCTGTAGCATTGTCCACAAATGTTATAACTCTGTATGCATATCAGTAAGTATTTTTCAGGTATCTCTTTCTATAATGCTAATTGAAAAACTTAAAGGAATTTGAATACATAATTTTCCTCTAAACATGTTCTCTATTTACTCCTTCTGGTTGACACGAAATTAGTACTGTTCAATAAACATGACACTCAGAATATTTCACACATACACCCAAATAAACATATTATTTCAAATAACACATAACACAAACGTCAAACTTTTGTTAAAACACCCTCCCAGTTGTCATATCTGTATGGATTTTCAGTGCATTTTAAGGCTATTAAGATTATGCATGTATGAAATATAGATTGAGGCTTGGCGAGAAGCTGTAACTAGTGTCTGCCTCGTAATGTACCATATTTTTCCCTTAATGACTTGAAATTTTAGAAGTGAATTTCAAATATCTTGTATCGATTACGTTAGGGTTGAACAAACTGGTGGTCCAATGACACACGTGAGACAAAACCATGCTAGTAGGGCAAGGGCTTCAGCTTTTCAGACATTTTTTGCAGCAATACGTAAGCCTAGTATAATTAAAAGTTTTTGAACATTTGGACACTGTATGTACATATTTACTGCATCCACCTTTCTCATAAGTGGATCTAAAGGCATCAAAGCACCAACAAGCTACCAAAGGTAATACTGCACACTGTTGATGGGGACACGCAACTTTCGACACCTCCATTCGTGCTTGACTCCCAACCTTACCCCACTTTTGAAATTTTGGCTGCAGCTCCGTTGTATGGGAGCAGTTGAAATGTTTATTGTCTAACAACGATGATTGGTCCTTCTTGGTGCTAAAACCAGTCTTTACACCATTTCCGGTCACCAAAGGGAGTGGCATCCATGTTCGGGTATGGTAATTGGAATTATCACGTTAACTTTCTATATACTTTCTTGATCTCGTGGATGTCAGCTCTCGAGATCCTACAAGTACTTTTGAGGAAATTGTGGTTTTACTGGTGAATTGACAGGACTTCCTCCTGATACAGAAAAATCTGGCGTGGGTACCGTTAAGCTTTGCATGGCATGCTCCATAGTGATCTGTCTCCAGCTCATCGGTATTTCAGCAATATTACAACTGTAATATGTAGCAATCGTTTCATTATGTTCTGCTATGACCCATTTCCAGAATATTGTATAATCAGGGGTCAACTCTGTCTGGGGTGTGATACTCCAAGTAGGGAATTCTTCTCTGTAATTCCTGAACAGGTGGTTGGTTTCCTCATCAGGAAGTGTGTACGTTGCTGTTGGAGACGCTACGCATGTCGGACAAGACTCCAAGCACAGTTTGTTTGTTAGCTTATAGTGTGCACCAGTGATTCCACGAGGTAAATGCGTAAACGCAAAATGTTCGTGGTATATTCCTGGCGGTAGCGCGATGCTACATACGGCTTTACAAAAGGGGCATTGTTCAAAACAAGTGTACTTTAGGAGATCTTTTATAGTCGAACTAAGATATGTTCTTAAGAACCTAACAATATCCCTTTCTGCTGATTTCAGAGGAAGTTTGATTTCTTCAAAAACATTTTCTATCCATCGTGACCGTAAAAATTTTTTCAGTCTTTCAGTAAACTGTTCTAAGTCAGAAATTTCGTAAGCATACAGCTCCATTGCTAGTTCATTTGGCTTTGTAAAGCCTGCCATCGGTATTTCCTCTTTAAAGAGATCGACCCAAGTCTTAAACTGTAGTTCTGCATCGGTGCTTTGGACCACTTTTTTTCTGATTAAATTTATCAGATGAATCATCTTTAATTTCTTATCAGTTAAATGTCCTTCAGCAAGCAGTCGTAAAGAAAGTTTTCCGTCTTCGCAAGCACTGCATAGTTTCACTGCCTCTTGGTTCAGCCACTGTTTAATGAAATCTTTGTAATGGCTGGTATAGTTTAGGAAATCATCTGGGTTGTTTGCTTGACATAACTCTTTTAGGACCTTATTATTAATAACAGTGTTGATAACTAATCCTTCTTGGGTCATCATGAGTAAAATCTCCTTCCTCAACTGACTTATGACTAGATCCTTCCCCCAATTAAGGAAATGTCCTTCGATACACTGAACTACTCTATCAATTTGACTTTCTCTTCTTAGGAAGGACAAAAAGTCCCGGCGTAAGTCTTCTCTTTCATCGTTGAATAATCTTTCAAAACAATTATCTTCCCCGAATAAGCGTTGGTTTTCAAGGGAGATGTCAAATAGTTTTCCAGCAATATGTAGTAATATCTTTGCTTTCAGAACGTACGGAGGATCGGCACTCACACATGGTGGAGAGCACTTCCTTAAAGCTTTCCGCAGAATAGACTGGTAAAGGTTGGCGTCAAAGTCTTTGACAAAAGATTTGTCCTTATATTCCAAGACACTGTCTTGGATGACTCCTTCCAAAATGAGCTGATTCTGAGAGAACCACTCTTTGACATTTTTTTCTCCTGCTTTGCTTGGATAATATTTACTCCAGTCTTTAATTACCAAGTGTTTCCTGATGCCACCTTCTTCTTTAGACAGGTTTTGTATCTCCGTAGAGACTGCCATGTCGTGAGTAATAGATATAAGAAGGTCTTCGCAGTTGGCTTCCATTGCTTTTTCTGACATCAATTTCAGTGAAAACCGGCTTCTTCCTTCCTCCAAGAACGCATTCCACTTCACAGAAAACATTGTATCAAATTCTCTTTGAGACTCATCTTCGGCCGTTTCTCTCGAGATATTCTTTAAACGATTACCTTCAGATTTGGCAAAAGTTTGAAGTTCAGCTCTAGCTTTCACAATACATCGTGAAATATTGTTTTGCAATATTTTTGTGGTAGTTTCAGATTGCAGAACAGACTATATCAGTGACTGTCATTTCTACTTTTTGTTTCATCCAATTTTGATAAGCGCTCAAATTATCCCTTCGTATGTGCTTGGATATGAAACTGTCCATAGCTGAATATATGCCCTCTTTTTTGGTATTTATCTCTCTTCGACAATCTTCTTTAATGGCCTACAAAGTAACGCTTGGTTCTTCTTCTGAACTTTGAATACGACCATGCCATTCTCCTCGCTTCTCTACTAACCAAAGCCTCATTATGGTAATTCTTTTACTAAGTTCCATACACATGCTATTGAAATCAACTGCTTTAATACTGTCTTGAAAACTGAACAAAAATTTTTCATCTTTTACAGCTCTCCATACGTCTCGAATTCTCTGAGTGAACGAGGATACAGTAAACTGAGGTGCAATCTCTCTCTCGCACAAAATATCTTCCTTAATTCTTGTTACCACATCGCTGTAAAACTGGCTGGGTGGTGACATTGATCCCGTCCACAAACATGGAATAAATTGTAAGTTTTCGTCAAGCCAAAGATCAAACACGTCAGAAAACTGTTCGTAGCGGTCCCCGTAGCCTTCTTCTCTGGCCGCCACTCTAACTGCTTCATTCAATGTTTCTACTATTTGGTTTAAATTGAGTTTGTTTCTTTCCCCAGCTGTCAAATCTGACACACGTTGCTGAATAATTCTACACCGTGAATAAAGGTCTATCTCCTTCATCTTGATTAATGCATGTGCAGCAATTTCTAGTATACCTGTCATTTCAGGACCAATATTTTCGCCCTCTATATTTAAAATTGTGACATCTGATATGCATAAGGCCAGTGTAACGAGCTCGTTGTCAAATCTACAGTCCTCCTTCGAATTTCTCTCAAAAGATCGAATTCCCTCTGAATCTATAAGCACAATGTACCGCAGTCCAAGTTTTTGAACGAAGACTTCCTCAACTTGCAGCATTTGAATAAACAAGCCTCTGGTGCAACGACCCGCCCTCACAGGAAATCTTACACCAAACATACTGTTGAGCAAAGTCGACTTACCACTGCTCTGCGCACCTATTATACACACAACCAAAATTCTAGGATCTCCGAGATCTTGTGCTAGTTTGTCTAAGACACTGGTTACCCAAGATAGGGGGACTCTTCCCGTGTCTCCATCCATAATTTCAATTGAGTATCCATGACAGACGAGCTTTGATGCAATTCCTGGTAATGACATGCAAATCTCATCTTTATCAGCTTCTAGTTCCGTGTGTGCTTCATGCCATTGTCCTAACTCTCTAAGAAAGTGTTCCCATCCAATGTTTTTCTTTATACACTTTTCAAGTTCCTCCTGACGCAGGGATTTCCAACTCAACCGGTCCTGCTTGTATCTCGATTCTGTCTCTGGACTTCGAACAGGGTCGGGTTTACTCGTATCTGTCACTCTTGGAGGTTTAGGCCTAAGAAGTGCATCCAGCTTTTGAATTTCTTCGTCAAAAGATGCTATTTTCTTGAAGTGAGCCCTTGTTGCCTCGTCTGCTAATCTAAAGAGGGCCTCTTGAAGATAGAATAGAAAAAACCGAAAGTTTCCCATATTGTCCTGAGATTTCCTCAATACTTCCATGAAAATTTTCACCGTTTCCGACAATCCACTGTCTATCTGCAGCTGTCTTTTTTCAGCTTTGCGTCTTACTATGTCATCACGAGATACCTCTACAGATTGTTCCCTTTCTATGTCTGGTCGAAGACGTTCTTTGTCTATACTGACCCAGTCCATCCATACGGTCATTAGAGGAAACACTCGCTTCTTAAATTCCGATAAGTCTTCCTTACTTTTGAGGTCGATGATTTGCTTGACCATATTTTTGGCGTAGTTGCACTCTACGATGTCCTCTTCGTTGATAATATCCTTTTTGCAAAGTTTGGCAAGATCTTCTATTTTCGGATAGCTGTCCTGTCTACATTCATCATGACACTGGATTATCTTGGAAGACAACTTATCTGATATTCCATCTAACTGTAAAGAGTGGTAGTATAACCAATCAGACCTCACCTGGGCATACTTCTGCTTGTTTGGAACTTCGTCACATTTGTCATTAATACCGATAAAAAAGAAACTCTTAGATGATGATTTGATATACCTTATCGTTTCTCGATATATTTCCTGATTTCTTATTGCTATAAAAACTATTGTGATATTAGCTGCTTTGCACACAAATTCTGTTTCTATTGGAAATTTGGTGCAATCCCCGCGTAGGTTAAGGAAACATGTTACCCATCTAAATTTTTCAGAGCGGTTTGCATTCATTGGAAGATACCAAACTGATTCTATGCATCCTTTAGAGAAAGCACCATCACAAAAATCTTCTGCCCTAGTGAGGAAGTAAGGATGGGCATCATTTCCCTGATATGGCCCTAGTAAGTTATTAATGATAAATGATTTGGAAACAACTTCTATGTGACCGATACGCAAAATTGATACTGTAAATACTGGGACCTGTACAATGTGCTGTTCCATAGCAACAGAGTTAGCTTCTTTCCATTTCTTAACAATACCTCGAAGTGACCAAAGCAAGAACTCTGGTTTTTTTTTTCTCTAACGCCCGGTAGGATAACAGGAACAGCCAAATGACATGCGGACATTTTCTCTACCATGTCTTGCCTCAGAAACCGATCGGCACATTGCATGAATGCAAACGTGAAATCTCTTATACTCATCTGGCTGGTAGTGGAAGAATCGTTTAGTCTTAAAAAATGTTTGACCGAACCCGATAGTCAAGACTACTGAGCTTCTGCCAGAACAATACAACAAGATCAGATTCATTTCTTATGGACTGAGGATTTTTTACTGTTACGAACCTTTTCAAACCTAATTTGCCTGGAAACATATCTTTCAAACCCATTTTATCCAATAAGTCTTCAAAACTGTTCTTTTGCGGATCATTATTTGAAGGATACACTGCCTCGTCTTGCGGAGGTTCGTAGGGAGGAAAATCCTCTTCTTCATCTGATCAGTCGGTGGATTCATCAAAGGAGACAGGTGATTGAATAAAGTGAAAGAAAGAGAGAAAAAATTTGCTAATATTACCACATATATGATAATGAGTAGAATGTCCACGTGTACTTTGTAGAATGCAGCAATTAAAGAACGATCCAAAACGGAAGATGGACAAAATGAAGTTCTAATGTTTTAATAAGCAGCAATATATTTCTCGTGGCTAATGATATAATAGAAGATACGATGAAAAGCAAAAGCGTGAAGACAGTATTAAGAAACGCTCAAGATATTTACGTAAAAAAGAACAAGAGAGCGCGACTATAACAGAGCCGAGTTGGTGGAGTGCGATCCAAAGTAGGACGCATGTG